>JAOPJM010000001.1:14941469-14958143 GCA_027124095.1 Muusoctopus leioderma
GGCGGATACATTGAAAAATAATTTGTAACATGTTTCTGTACTAGTATTGAGTGTTGTTTAAAATAAAGTTTGTTTGAGCATTATAACTTCATTTTTTCTTATCGAGTCTTATATATTATTGATCGAACCACGTATATATATATATATATAATCTTCATCCAGCCTGTTTCCACAGTGTTGGCTTGACTGAAATCCCAGCCTCATTCTCACTTCACCTGTCATCCATTTCCACATAGTGATGAGGTCTACTTTCTCTTATGTCTTTGAAAGCTTTAGTTGTTTTTGTAGATTACTGGTGTGTTTTGAAAATATTACTTGTGTATGCGGTGATTATGGTGGAGGGTCCAGTATACTTTTCCATATTACTCTTAACAATACAATTCATTCATCAATAGAGGCTGCAAAAAACAGCTCAGAATCTTTTGTGAGCCAAGGTGAGTTACTGCTATTTGCTATTAGGTGTTTATCAACTTAACTAAAATAAGTCAATGGTACATGAGCCATGTATATGTATCTCTACCATGCTCCGTTACCTGGACGCTGTTGATATTTTTTCATAGAATCCCTCTCTTGTTACTTACACCTTTCATTCATATGTAGTATGACAGGTGCGATAATCCAGTCGTGTACGACAGAATCATCGTTAGTGATCATGAGCACATCTAAAGTGCTACCAACTTGCCAGAGTACTGTCATCTTCAATAAATGCGATAACTCATTGGTAAAGTTGACTATAACATTTGCTTTTAGTTCTTTAAGATATTTGGCTTTTATCCTGACTGTATGACCAATGACATATTAAAGAGAATTCCACTGCCCTAATCCCAGCATCTTGTATGTTTAAAAAGTGAAAAAAATAAATAAATAAAAGCTTGAGTTGAAAAGCTTGGAGGTGAATATTATCAAGGCCAAGGTACCAGTTAGTAACAGAAGGATCCAAAGTCCTACAGCTGTAAGGAAATGTCCATGCTTAGAAAGGTGTAGCCAGTATAAACATTGGATACATAGTAGAATTTACAACAGCTTGAGTGGAAACCAACATTTTAGATGAGTCATATGCACAACCAGTGGGAGTAGCCAAGGGTTGGACATCATTGATTTATTGAATGATTTGCTGGAAATAGTAGAAATATCACAGAGCTGAGATCATTAGTTCTGAGGGTGAAGCTAGGGATATGCAGGGAAGGTGAAATAAGAAATTGTGACATTCATGCCGTTCTAAAGATTTTAGCAATGTAAATCAAATGGTACCAACTGTAAATAGAAACCAGGTTGCAGATTTAGTTCACTGAGAACTACTGCTACAACACAGTGCCAGCCAAGCACACTTCTGCACCTATAAATTTAAAAAATAAAATCAAGCATTTTCATTCAAGTGTCTCTCTTGAAATACAACATATCTGTCACATGTTCATTTCTGAATTGATAATGAACTTGAAAATATCTAATAATTTTGTAAACATTTTCAAGAAATGGCCAAGATATTAAGGTGTTTGACTATTGACCTCAAGGTCATGAGTTCAGAACTTGCTATTGTTATTGTGTTGGGTACCAAGTCATAATATTCTACTTTTTTTTCAATCTGTCTAGCTTGCTTAAAATACATGCCATTAACCATTCATGGTTAAGTGGTTAAAGGTAAGAAAACCCCCAGTTGTGAAAAGATATGCTCCAACAACTTAAAGTGAATATCTAAAATTTCAAAGAGCACTCATGCTAACATAGAAAAAGAATGCAAAACAATTCTGAAACAAAAGTATCTTTATCGTCTTTATTGCTTCTTTTATTTTCTATGGTTTTTAGTCAGAGGAGGAAAAGCAGTGCACATGATTTTTTTCTTCAGGGCCTCCAATACTGGTGGGAGAAAGGTATTCTCAGAGTGGGGACCTGGCCTGAATGCTTACAACAGAGTGGCACTCAAGCACCAAATGATAGTGTTAAACCAGGCAACAGATTGTTTAATACACCATAAATGTAATATTATGGATTTTAAAATGTTATAAGCACTGTCTCAAATAAATTTAAAAAAAAAAAAATGTATAAAATAATTTTATAAAGTAGTAATTTTATGGTTTAGCAAGGGTGGATATGTGAGATGTTATATATCTATATTCTTAAAATGAACTTGATGAATAATATTAGCAAGGTTTGATCAAACTATTAATCTTAATTTTGGTAGGTTTTATCTAAATTGCATTCTAAAAAGTATATTCTCTGCCATATCACTCGATTTATTTTATTACAAGTACACATTGTCATGTGCTAAGTTTTAACTCATGAACTTTTATTGCAATGCAATTCACAAGGTTTTAATGCTTTAATCCATTAAATTGGAGTTGTATAGGACTGCTGTGTAGTGGGATATGCATGGAAAGTAAAAGTTCATAAATTCAACCCTAACCTAAGGTAATATTTTTATTTTTATAGCTACCAAAGATGATCAGAAAATCTGTCAATAGAAATATCAATCAGAATAAGATTATACATTTTCAGACCATTAACCTCATTTTTACAGATGAAAGATTTTTTCAATATTTACATCAACACTACATTTCATTTGGTTTGATCTCTGATTGTCATCAAGTGTGTACATAGTACCAGACTGGATTCAAACTAGGAACCTTTATTTCCAAATTAAGGGTAATAATGTTCTTATCCACTAGGCCACTGACACATGTACAATTATTGTTGTAATTGTTATATATATATATATATATATATTCTTAAATGACAGTTTCCTCCCTGATGGGCAGAACTTCTTTATATGTAAAAGGAATTCAGCACACTTCATGCAAATCTTGCCCTGCCAAATGATTACCTTTGATGTTGGGAACCTATTTATAATGGTTTCAACAGATAAGGCATTGTCAGTCATCAGAGCCATACTGGAAAAAGACCAAAGTTTCCATGAGTGTAAGACAAATACCAAGTGATAACATCAGGGAGATGTTAACACTGTACTTAAGAATGGCTAACTCCTGATTGAAAATGGAACTTACCAATTTGAAAGGATGGCTTTGGCATCACCATCATCACCAATAATGGCTAACATCTACATGGAGTACTTCAGAGACTTAACTCTTCGAAAATACAAC
Organism: Muusoctopus leioderma; assembly: GCA_027124095.1. NCBI lineage: Eukaryota > Metazoa > Mollusca > Cephalopoda > Octopoda > Octopodidae > Muusoctopus > Muusoctopus leioderma. The sequence continues at coordinate 14,944,565 of JAOPJM010000001.1, forward strand.
ACTGAAAAGAACTCACAGATCGGTTAAGATATGTGAATGACACCTTTCTACTCTGGCAACACAAAAATGACGTCCAAGTTCTTGTAGACCACATGTACTCGCTACATACTTCAATCCAGTTCACCCTGAAGAAAGAAAGCAACAACCGACTGGTATTCCTTTATGCACTGGTGCAGGGGACAGAAGTAGGTGGTAGAACATCAGTGTATCGAAAATCAACAGCTGCTGAACTCTACTTAACACTTGATATACACCTGCCAGAGACTGCCTCAGTTTCTATGATACAACAACACCTCTTGTTTGAAAAAGTTCATATTTAAATTAAAACCTTCATTGGTAATTTTATGAAAGAACCTTTTTGTTTAACTCTTAACATCCTGTAAAGTATTTTCTAAGTCATGTAATGATTGAGCAGAAATTCCTTAAAAATGGGTTTTTCCAGCTTATTTATTATGAAATTTACAGGTGAGAAACAGGTTCTTGAGGTGTTTTCAAACAAAAATAGTTCACTTTCACCATATATATATATATATATATAGCTCAATAATTCATGTCAATTTGATGATGTGGTATCATGTGGAACCGTGTCTTACAGGACATTAAGAGTTAAATATGTTCTTAAAATCGGCTTAATAATGAACAAGTTAGTTATTTTACTACATACTTCTAAATTTTTTATTATTTTCAAAATTAATTGAAACACATAGGCAGTGTATTTAATTAAAAATATGGTTATGAAAGAGTTAAACTATGAGTCTCACCACCAACACAGTGTTCAGAAAGGAATTGTTAAATGCCTACAACATTGGGTAAAAACGATCTATATGTTAACATCTACAGAAGAAATGAGTCACCTGAAAAATACATTACTAAATAACAAATACCCAGCCACTCTCAAGCAAAAGTAGAGGTTAAACCAAACTCCACTGTGTCTCTACATTACGATAAAAGTTGAGCTGAGAAAATTCAGAGAATCTGCAACACATATCAGAACTATGTTCAAAAGCAACACCATACTTTGTAAATTTCTCACCAAAGTTAAACCTACTCAAGTGTAGTTAGAACTACATTTATAACATTTCATGCATTTGGCGTAAGTTTTATAAAGGAGTAACTTGGAGGCCCTAAAAGTCAGAATAAAGGAATATTGGAAGTTAGCCATTCTTGTAGACCACATGAACTCACTACATACGTCTTTATGAGAGAATAAACATCTAAGTCAGGAATGGCTGAACATATATGGTGCGAGAAAGGCAAACATATTGCATTATGAAATGAAATTTCCATAATAGATAGAGAAATATAGTGGAAAATTTTTTTTTTTAAATCAAAAGAAGCAGTACATATAATGTTTGCTGGTAACCCAATCAGTAAGCTCAGCGCTGACATCAGATCAACATGGCTGCCATTACAGAAAGGTAAATATAAATAAACTAAAATTATGGCAATAATCGTACATGTGTCAGTGGACTAATGGATACTATCCTTTGTTTAGAAATAAAGGTTTCTGTTTAGAATCCAGTCTGGTGCTAGGAATAAGACATCTGATGGTGATTGGAGATCAAAACAAGTAAAACATAGTATAAATATTTAAAAAAGATTTTTCATTTCTACAGATGAGGTTAATAGCCAGAAAAATTATAACCTTATTAACAACTCATCCCAGACATGTAATCAATGGGAACGTATCTGCAAATTCAGAGGATTGCATATGAATTGTTGGACCAAATATTTTTCATTTCTCCTCTTCAGACTCAACTTTGAAGTGGGAGAGGTATGTGGTTTCAGCTATGTAGGTTAAGAAAAAGAGAGTAATTTTCCTTGACTACTGTGTAATAACTGTTAGGTTATTAGATGATAGTTATAGCAAGGTTTCAGTTCATGATCTTGTGGTCAGAAGTGCAGCATTGAAACCTTACAGTCAATTAATTGGCCCCAGATAATGCAAATGTTTACTGAAGTATTTGTATATTCATGATTTATGTATCAATGCTTATTAAAAAAAAATCTGTAGGACTACAATTAGACAATGATAGTTCAACTTTACTTGAACCTTATTTGACCTCATCAATGTGGTGATAGCTGAATTACAACAAAATTATTGACTGTTCTATTACAAATTTAGAGAAAGTGACATCAAACAACCATCTCCTAACTAAGCAAAAACCTTAACTTTTGTTATCCAACTTTTAAACTATATTTCATTTTACAGGATTTCATCATCTGTTAAATAAGAACAGTTAAACTTATTATTTTAAGGAGAATATGCTATACTACTACTACTACTTCGTTGTCATCATCATCATCATCATCATCAGTACAACTACCATGACATAGACTGACATGGCAGACATCATATGCTCTCAGATAAGATGGAAGTATGGCATATCTGTTGTTTTGAAGTGAAATGGACAAGTAAATACAGAATTGGACTCACATTGTGTAAGCTATCAGTTCAAATACACAGTACACACTTTGTTATGTACTTGGACAGAAAACTTAATCCTACATGCACATATCACCTAGTTTTCAAGGATAAGTACCAAATAATCTACTGGCTTCTTATTCAAGGAGAAATTCAATTCAGTTAATGTTACACAATTAGAGCTAAGCACTCTCCATCCCTATGGCCACTATGTTTGATGTGATAGACATGTTAGTGAAAACAGTGTTGTTGTCCTCGGCATCAGCAAAGTTTTCAACCATGTGTGGCATTCAAAACCCCTGGCAAAACTGCCTGTTTATGGGCCCCGTCCATCTCTCATCTCTTGGATTGGTGGCTTCCAGTCAGATTGCACCATTATGGCATGTGCTGATGGAGCTCTCTCTGACTTACACCCTACCAACTCTAGTATGCCCCGGGGTTTGGTTTTGCACCCCCCACTCTTCCTCTTATACATCAATGACCTCAAACAATACACACTCCTACACAGATGATACCAACTTTCATTCCTCCCTAACCTTTTGCACCTGAGTGTCATCCGCATGCAGCCAAGACACCGCTCACCCTACCTGCACTGACTCCATGAACAGAGATCTCGAAAACATCCTCCAGTGGAGTTATGCCAATCTTGTCTCCTTCGACAGCACAGAGACACAATTACTACACATGTTAAGAAAAAATTATCACACCCCAACCAGATATGAACAGCACACAACTAGAATCCTCAAGTTTGTTACAAATGTATGGCCTCACCATTACTGAGAACCCAATAGTCATATTTATTAACCTTTGACCTCATCAATGTCCTTGCAGACACACATCCTCTCTCTTTGTTAACACACATCCTCGATACAGCAAAGACTGCACCACAAAGACTGGTCTTCCTCTTCAGAGCACCAAAATACTTCAGCCTTCCAGCTAACCTTCCACAAAGGTCAGGTGAAACCCACAACGGAGTACTGCGAGTACTCACAATGGAATACTGAGATGGTGCTGCTGCTACATACAAACACATCCTAGACTGCATCCAAAGAAAGGCCACTCAACTGATGAACACGAAGTTGCTCACCAACACACTCCAACCTCTGGCCCACAAATGTGCTGTATCTTCTCTCTGCCTTTTCTACTGCGACTAGTGACCTCTGCTCCTTGGAAATTGCCTGGTCTTATGCCACCTCCCCTCAGGCACTCTCAATTCACTCATCTCTCTTCTTGCCACTCATAGTATCTTCCCCCACAGGCTCAGTACTAAACACTATGTCAGTCTTTTCTCTCCAGCATGTCAGCCCTCTGGAATCCTTTCCTTACATATGTTTTTCCTGCATCCAGCAACTTGCAACTGTTCAAAAGGAATATTAACTGCATCGCTCTCACTGGTTTCAGGGGACCTGTGAAGGCCATGGGTACAGCCCCTTCATCCAGATCAAACCAATAAAAAAAAATGTAAAGCATTTGCTTTCCTACCTCCATGCCATGTGAGGCTAACTATAACTATTTTGCAATAATTTGGAAAAATTTCTGTCAAAAATTCTCTACAGTCTTAAGTGCTGAGACCATATGTTCCAATATAAACAAAATGAGCCAACAAGGGAGCCTCTATGTGGTTACTCGACCTGCTAAAAACAGCAGCCAAATCTCTTTTAAACCATACCCTACTGTTTTAGAAAAGGACACATTTGATAATGTAGTCTGAGGTGTACTATGTCTGGAAAAACAAAACAAAAAAAACAAAAATAATATGGTAATGGCTGGAATGCCTTTACGATGCCCTGTTTGATCAGGGCTGACTTGGGGCTAAATAACAACAACAACATAAACAAAAGTGTTACTACTAGGAAGTTAACCAAAAAGTAATGTCCAAACAAAAAAAAAAGCAAATTTAAAAGCTAGATGGTGACCTAGGAGTAGAGTGCTGGTCTAGAGAATATAAATTGGCAGCTATTGAGTACTCTGAGTTCAGAGTTTGCCTGCTCTAGTCTTGTGAGGACTAAATTATTCTCAATACATTTGTATTCGAATTATAAATATAATCTGCTTATGGTGGAAAAGTTTGCCAATTACTTTAAGGAGAAGTTTCCCAAACTTGACTGATATGGGAACATGAGCTAGCTGTTCTGCACATTCAACTAATGTGACATCAAGGAATAATGGATTTTAAATTGCTACTGACTGATAACAAAGATGATGACAATACATCCATACACATTACATGTCTATATTAGTGGTATTTTCTCACTTGCATAAAACAACTACTTTTTGAAAATGCATTCATACAAGAGAAACAAAAACTTCTTAATATTCTTGTAATCACCATCAAGTTAGTTAGCTTTTGTATATTAACATAGGGTTCTATGAGTTGGCAAAGAAGCAACTTTCTTTGATTCACGATCTTGCATCATCCCATCTGTGAAACTCAATGTAAACTATATTCTAATAACTTCATCCTAAATATTCAATCCTCTGTACTCTATTTCTAGTTGATTTATTTTCAATCTACTAGTACTTTCATCATTTAGTATCAATTTTACTTCCAAGCTAGTAAAACAAATTCACAAGTTCGGGTGTAATGTCTTCTGAGTAACAATTGTATTGGCTTAGATAACCCTGGCCGAGATTGGGGGTAAGGAAGAGTATTTTCAAAATATATGTGTAAGATACTTTATATTAATAATCATCATCATTTTACGTCTGTTTTTCCATGCTAGCATGGGTTGAACAGAGATTTCTTGAGGCAGCATTTTATGGTCAGATGCCCTTCCTGTCACCAAATACCATGCTGGTGATCTATTGTAGCAATACTGATCTATGTACTGCAATAACAAAAAGCAACACACTTTTAGTGTATTGTCATCGATTAGGAGACTAAGTTGCCTACGCATGTGAAGGCAACTGCATGGCAGAGCATATGCTTGGCATGCACCATGCATTTATATTGCTATATTAGTGCAGTCATCTTGTGACTTGTACTAACATACACTTGCACTCAACTTCTAAACAGATACAGGCTCTTAAGTATGTGATAGTTGTGATAATTGTTTTTTTTTCTTATTTATTTTTTGAATCTCTAATTTTTAAAAAAATTTCTTTTTAAATTCTATGTAATATTTCCTCACAGTAAAAGCATTTTACTCAGAAATGTTAGCCTGTTTTAAGTTACTGCTTACTACATTCTGTGTTATTTCTTATTTTTCTTTAAACATAAATGTTCTGGAAGACAGCTTAGACTAAGCCACAGCTGTCTGTGTGCAACTGGTTACCTTTCATGTTTTTGAATTTATTCTCTGTCAATAACCATTAACTAACTGTATAGGCTTTGGTACTAACTTACTGTAATCATTGAAATATGATATATATATATATATACCCAGAGGTCCGTTGTATTAAGAAGAATTTGAAAGGAACAGATTCTGTTTTTAACACAACTGTCAACAGTTCTCTTTATATCTAAATGATATAATTTAGCAGTTAAGAACAGTTGCAAATTTCACAATGATCCAACCAAGTGTTTGTATTTATTAATGATAAAGCTGGAAAGAAAATATGTATGATATCCAAAGTCTTCACATGGGTGCCATAATCATTCTGAGTATCAGCTTTAGGTTCATATTCCAGATGACTGTCTCTCTGTCTGGATGGTTGTCTAGTCATTTATCTGTTAATTGGATTGGCTGGTAATCAATCAGTTGGTTACTAAGCCAGTCAATGTCAATGTCAATATCTCTCTCTCTCCCCCCCCCCCCCAGTGGCTGTCTGAGCCAAATGTTTCTAATGGAGTAGAAAGAAGGACGGGTATTTTTAAAATCTAGGATTTAAAAAAATAATGAATAGATTTGGGTATATGTTAATTAGTGTGGGTTTATGGAGTGGAGCAGGGGGTGTGGAGATAGAAATGTAGTTAACTAATCATTGCAGAACTCAAGCAAGAAGCATCAAAACAGAGGGATCAATGTAATGTAAAAATATGAAAATGAAAAATATAACAAATATATTCATATAACAAATATATTCATATAACAATTATGAACTATGTATAATTCTGTGTAAGTTCTGAATTTAGCAATGCCAATAATCACTGCTGAAGTTGATGAGTAATTATTTGAATGACAACTATAATGATAATGTGAATGCAATGATAATGAACTTATGCAAGAGTTATGATATGGCAAACATGTGTGTCTTCTTTTAGTTTTTTAGCCATGGATTAATTAAAAGAGACTGAACATAATTTCATGCTTATTTTGGAGTAACAAATTAAGAAAAAGAATTAGATTTTAGATAATAAATCTTATATTATAATTCCATTTACATCTAGGATGCATTATAGGAATATACATTGACTCGGTAGTTGACTGGTACTTTATTTTATCAACTACAGAAAAATGAAAGGCGGAATTTTAACTCCGAGCGTAAAGTACTGTAACTAAATACTGCAAAGCATTTTGTCCGATGCTCTAATGATTTTACCAAGCTAAATTTAGATAAAAGTGTAACACAAAACTCAATCTACAAATCTTTTTAAAGAAGTTTCTTATACAGACCAATTTAGTTATTTATGGGCTTTAACTCAGCCTCACAGCCAATTTTCATATGGGATAAGTATAGACAATTGAATTGAACCCAGTTTAATACTGTTAGTTATTTTACCAACCTTGGAGGGACGAAAGGCAAAGTTGACCCTGAAGGATGTTGTTGTTTAATCCTAGGTCAACATTGATTGAGCAAACTTATGATCAAAAGCATTCCAGCCATGACCATCCCGTTTTTTTTCCCAGTGTATCTAAGACTACATTATCCAATATGCCCTTCCCCTATTTAAGATGGTGAGATATTTGGTTGCTATTTCTAGCAGGTTGAGCGACCACGTAGAGACTCTTCTGGTGGTACATAAATTCAGGAGGTAGAGATTTGAAACTAAAGACATCAAAGTATTTAATTCAGTCCAGTGGTCTATTATTTCTGCCAACTCAAGAGCCTTGATAAGTTAACAATAGGAGAATACAGCTGGTTAAGTCAATAAGAGGCCAGACTACTAGCTGTACCCTATCATCATCACTGTGTTGTATGCATAGGGAGGAGACTTAACTTCCAATAGCTCAGTCTACTTAACTGTAAATAGACAAACTTACCACTGAAAGTGACAAGAGCTCTATAAAATGGATAAATGTTTCATTATTTCATTCAGAGCTAAATTCATGTTGATATATAGTTTAGGGAGGAATGAGCTCTGACAGGCTAATTAGTCTGAGATACTTTGCAAGGAATTGAAGTCTTTAGTGGTCTTCTTGGGCCCAATGGGTTACAGAACTCACCATTTTATAATAGGTCATGGAACCTAATGATATGTTATGGAATAAGATGGATCTCTGTCAGTCTTTTGTGTCAGTTTCAACGATGAGTGTTCCAATTGCAACGGCCTATTCAATGAATTAGCATGTAAGCAGCTGAGCATTCCACAGACACATGTACCCTTAATGCAATTCCCAAGCCGAATCAATGTGACACAATATGTGACAAGGCTGGACCATTGAATTATAGGTACAATCCAACCAATGGGCTTCTGTGCAGTTTCCGTCTACCCAGATTCACTCACAACAAGGCTTGGGACAATCCGAGGTTATGGTAAAGACACTTGCTCAAGATGCCATGCAGTAGGATTGAACCCAGGACCTTGTGATTGGCAAGCGAACTTCTTCACCATTCAGCCATGACCACCATTAATAATAGATTACTTAAATGAATCAAATATTTTAAAGAATGCACTTATTTTCTTTCACTATAGATTATTTGAGCCATTGTTTTTATTCATCGTTATCCTGTTCTAAGAGTCTTTTTTGTAACATAAATATTTGTAGATATTTAAAAAAAACACAGTACATATGGTCAGTAATATGTGTTACTGCTACTGTAACAATATGGAATTAAATGACACTTAAACTCTGTAAATATAATATTTACTGTGTTTGATTGGGAAAAAAACTATTAAAGTTGGTTGTGTTTCTATTCAAAGTGGTTGTTCATTCTCAAGTTGTTGGTGTGTTGGTATGTGGTTGGTTAAAACTATTACAATGACTACTGTCAAGCATTTCCTATAAAGAGTACTACCACCACAACTACTACTACTACAGTTGCCTCAGTGTTATTTTTTCTGTTAATTTATATTTATTTCATGTTATATAAAGTATGGTTATCATAGTGGAGTTTGCCTTGAGCAATATGATTGGATAATATGTTACTTTAAAATATATCAGAGGTATCTGAGTAAGAGTGAGCAAGAGAGAGAAAGAAAGGTGTGAAGAGGCAGTGCACATGTAACAGGCCTTCCCCCAAATTGGTGAGATTCATGTGGTTGATGTTCAGCTTGAACAATGACAATGACTACAGGAAAAAAATGGGCAGGGAAGGAATTTCAGAGAGTTGCGTTCAAGGGAAGAGGATTCGGAAAGTATTTAGTGCCGGATCTAGGAGGTGAGACACAGTGGAAAGAGGAGAGACAGATAAAGAAGGTATGCATTTAGCTAGTTCTGAGGAGCGATAGAAGCAGCACACCTGTGAGCTAGTGGTTGAAGCATGCTGGTGAGTGAATCTTTGCCAATTAGTCAAATGGTCATCTTTTAAGTGTGGGCTACGAAGTTTCTGTGTGTAGCAGTGGCATTATCCTATATATGTTAGTAGTACTCCAATGTGGGTGTTGCATGAACTTTGTAGATGGTCAGTAACTAATCAGGGCTGATTTTCTGGTCCTAAAGAGGAATCCTAGTCTTTGCAATGCAGTTTTGTCAATGTTATATATATGTGGGGTTGCTATAAGAGATCATCAAAGATTGATGCCTAGCATTTGTAGTGACTTTGAGGTTCTTAGTTGTGTGTTGGTCAAGACTAGAATGGATTAAACACAAGACTGTTTCCTTGATATGTGTAGTGATTGTGTCTGTGCTGTTGAAAGAAACTAAGTTGTCATATCTCTGTTGAAGGATGTTCTCAATGTCTATGTTCATAGAAGCAGTGAATGTCTGATGTGAGGTATTTGGGTTGCATGTGGAAGGTTAAGGACAAGTGATGGGTATTGTCATCTGTATAGGAGTGTGTGTTGTTAAAGTGACTGCAAGCAGGTCATTAATGTACAGATGGCAGAGTATGGGAGACATTACCAAACCTTGGGGTACACCAAAGATAATTGATTGAGGGTCAGAGAGAGCCCTATCAGCACACACTGAAACACTCATAAGAAGCATCCAATCCAAAAAGCCTATAGATAGATGAAGACCATGGGAAGGTAACTTGTCTAGGAGGTTCTTATGTGAAACACAGTTGACACCGTCACTGCTGATGTCAAGTGCAACACAAAGCTTTTGCTGAAGTTCTCAAAGGCAGGAACTGTTGGTGAAGTGACAGTAGTAAAAAAAAGACAGCAATAACGTCTTTTAATTTAGAGATCAGATACATATACTGCAAAACTTATGTTTACATAAAAAGCTAATAAATGCATCTAGACAGAAAAAAAAAACAGCAATAAAAAAAAAATTACAAGACAAAATAAAAGGAAAGAAACACTAAACTTACGTTTGGATGCTGCTAGAGCCTCAGCTACAGCTAACTTCTGTTGTTCTTTCAATGTTTCTCTTAAATTACGGTATTGTGAATTTTCACGTTGGAGATGATCTATATTTTGTAATAAATCTTTTACTTCTTCTTGCCAGTTATCCTCTATTAATTCCAATTCCTGCATAAAACAATATATATATATAAATAAACAATGGAATGTTGCTAAAGCATTGAGAAATATTAAAAAATAATAGAAAGTTACTAACAATGCTGACAAACTACAAGCGTAGTTATACAAATTGGGTAAAGTACCCCTGAAGGACAGGTTCGATTCTCATATGCGGTCTGTCCTTTTCCCGTCCTTCAGGGGTACTTTACCCAATTTGTATAACTACGCTTGTAGTTTATCAGCATTGTTAGTAACTTTCTATTATTCTTTAGTGTATATATATATATATATATATAGATATATATATATGAGATGTGCAGATCTCTTGTTAAAAACACATAAAAATCTAAGAATGAGAAAATAATGACTGACGCTAATTGAACATATTTAAATTTCTGAACCTTAAACAAATAATTAACTGAAAGCGAAGGTCACATATGGTTATACAATATTATTCTATAATCATAGTTGGTTGAATTATAAAAATAAATATACTAAGTAGCACCTATAGCATAAAAACAGTTCTCTATAAAGACAGAAAACAAAGAGACAGAGAAAAACAACAAGAATATCAAACAATAATGTACACACACACACACACACACACACACACACACACAATCTAGTGTAGTTGCTTTGCCAACAGAGGATGTTATACATAATCCAGTAAAACAAATGAGAATCCAAATTTAAATATAATGATAATCAAGATAAAAATGTCTTGGTAACAAATCAAAATTAGTCAAAATTTTTATTAGGTAATTATTATGGCAATTCAACATTTTATGAACAATCAGCTAAATCTATTAAGCTTCTTAAAGAACAAGGAATACAATTGTATTTTTTTTAAAGACAAATCCAAATGATTTTCTTGCTTTAAATTTATAGAAAATTTGTAAAATATAGCATTCATTTATATCCCATAGTTACTAGAGCTGTAAATGAAGCCATTCCAATTAAGAACCAAAAGCAGCATGTAGATTCCATTTGCTATGAACTTATTGCTGACTGTGCCATACGTCTGAGCTCACCACACAAGTTTAAATGAAGAACTTCTATTTATTAAATAGCAATGTTGTAATGATTCATGTCATTTCTCTTCAGAAACATTTTTTACTACAAACACCACCAAGACAGACTACTTGACTTAATTTTTTTTTTGTACATAAATAAAACCAAAATGCTTCATTTTATTATTCCACTCATGTCAGTTTAATACAAGAGAAAGCTATCCCAGATTCAAGAAGATTCAAATCAGAGACATATCTCCCGCTAAATAGGGCACTTATTTAATTTGTTATTCAAAAGATGGTTCTAGCTAGATTTGAGATTGTAAATTTATCGAATTCTCTACAAAACATTTTATTAATTTAGTTGGTTGCATCTCTTTTTTTTTTTAGTTGGTTTGGGAGTTATATTTTTGATTGACAATTGGCAGATGAAAGACTAAGAATCTAAAAAAGACAAACTTCGAGTCATTAATCTTTAAAAGTGAAGATATAAGTAGAAGAGCAAGTTTTCTGCAACCTACCCAGCTCCTAAATTCTACAGTAGATATGGTTTATCACCTGAAACAATTTAAAACATTTTTTATTTCCAACAAAAATGAGTGGCTCAATAACCTTTTAGAAATTCCAGAGTCATTCTCACTCTCATACAGTTTAATACTTGGACTAACTGATTTAGCAATACTGTTTACATGATTTATCAGTTGCACTTGACAAACTAAAATGAACACATTAAGATCTCCACTGGCATTTGAATTGTCACCTTCAGTCCCTGAATTCACATAATTTATCTACAATACTATGCTGACATACCAATCAAAGCTAATTGCATCAGTGATTAAGACTATATTTAGAAATCCAGTCAAAGTATTTTCCTGGCCATTGTTTATTTAACTTTGAACAGTTTTTCTCCCATCTCACCTGAAATAGGCAGTATTTAATTCTAGCTAAAACAATTCAGTACCTGCTCAAAATTATTTTCTCTATTTTAATACAAACTCTAGCTCAAACTTGATAGTCATTCATTCCAGGCTAAACAGTATAGCATAATATAAAATTTGTACAAGTTTTGTTGTTGGTGATGGTGGTGACCTGGAGTTGACCTGCAAACAAGGTCACTTGCTTAATGATCTCGGATCACTGGATTTGGATGTGGTGGCCATCAGCAAGACCAGGATTTCCTGCAGCCATTCAAGCTACTTCTCAACAGTTACAAGGTGTATGCATCTTTTGATTGACCCAGATAGAATAGGGTGGCAGTGTTGTTTCGGAAAGGTCTAGATCTCGAGGTACGGACAATCTCCCTGGACCTGGATGGTAAGTCGGTACTTCTGGACATGAACAACAGTAAAGACAGTGACTTTGGACTAGTGGCCATTTATGCCTCGACAGGGGCAGGGAGGCCAGACTTCTTCAGGTGTCTAGAGTCATTTTTGGGAATGTTCCACTTGTTAGTGCTAGTGAGGGCTGGAATGGCATCTTAGATAAAAGATGAAATTGTCTAGGAGTATCCAATTGGAGACGTAGGGGTGTAAAAACCTTGTAAATCTGCCAGGCAGTTCCACCTATCTGACAGGTATATGTTTGTATATTGGCGAGGTATTGCAGATGGTGAACAAAAATACCTTCTGATATTTGGTTCCATACAGGTTACGTCCCTTACTGACCAGGTTGACTTTGCCTTTCATCCTTTCAAAATAAAGTACCAGTCAAGTTTTAGGATTGATTAAATCAACTTCACCCCACCCTCAAAACTTTTTAGAAATCAATATCATTTTTAATATTATGTGTGATGAAAGTGAAACAGGGAGTAATGATTGTATAAAATTACAGTTTTCATTGTTGTCATCATCATCATCATCATTGTTTTTACGTCCATGTTTCCATGTATGTTTATTATCAGCTGAAGGTTACAATATCACAGAGTTTCACCAATCTCAAGTTCATCAAGACATTCTAACTTCCAGTTAATAATAACAAATATACAGTACTCTACAAACAAGCATTAAATCCTCTTTTCCTTTATGATTGCTTTAATTCATATATATATATATATCTTCTTCAAGCCCTTAATACCTAATGAAGTCTTCTTGGGCGTATATTTAAACCTGGCGATGCCCATCCCCACTCCAGGCCTGAGCACAGCCGATTTCTTCCGAGAGGGAGAGAGAGAGAGAGAGAGAGAGAGAGAGAGAGAGAGAGAGAGAGAGAGAGAGGAATCGACCCCAGTACTCGAAGGAATGAAAGGCAAAGTTGACCTCGGTGGGATTTGATCTCAGAGCGCAGAGAGCCAAAACAAACATCACAAAGCATTTCAACCGATGTTCTAACGACCCTGCAAATTCCTTTATATATATATATATATATATATACTCCCTAAAATGCCCAGGCGGCCCACTAGAAGTAGTTGATAGCTTC
>JAOPJM010000001.1:14958243-14968620 GCA_027124095.1 Muusoctopus leioderma
ATATATATAATGATTTTGTCTTTACAGTTCTTAAAAAAAATCAGTATTTCTATTGTCTGGCTTTTTAATGCTGTATAGCAATGGGGTTTTTTTTTTCTTTGAATTTATATCTTACATATTATCATTAGGTAGTGGCTGTGTGTAGGGGTTGGTAAACAACTGTAAAGATTATTTTAAGGTTAATTGTTTTTAAAAAAACACAGCAGTCAAAGTCTAAGTATTGTGAACAATGGTTCAGATAAAACATCCTGTTGCTACAAAGATAAGAAAAAATGATTGAGATCTGGTAAAGAAAACAGCATGTATTTCAGACAGTCAAGGAGATATCTTTATTCATTAGTAGCCATTCAAAGACACACCATTTTTCAGATGTGGCCATCATTCTTCATTAGTAAACATTCAGGGAGACATCACTGTTCTGTTGTAGCCAATTTTTGTCATATATTTAAAGATCACGAAAGGAAAAATACATAATGGGCTAAATTAAAATCAATGCCAAGTTAAAATCTATTTCTTTGTCATTGATACAATTACATTATTAACGTAAATTTATCATCATACTCATTATTAACATCATTAGATTTACAGTTGTTTTATTTTGCAGTGATCCATAATAGAGAAACCCAATTCAACATGTGATTAACTAGAATTTGTAGCAGGGAAATGCTATTATTTGGTCGATTTATTAGAAGTATTCAGTAAAGTTATATTAGAGAAATTGTTTCTCCCATTCTCAATCTTCTTAACCCTTTTGATACCAACCTGCATGAAACTGCTCTTGGTTCTATGGAGAAAAAAAACATTTGTATTTAAGTGCTTATATTTAAATTTTAATCTTCCATTATAATTATATGTAAGAACTTTTTGTTAAGTTATATTCCAAACATTAATTTAATAACAAGAAAGTTATTTTACTAAATTCTGCCAAATTCTTGATTATTTTCAAAATTAATTGAAAATCATACGTAGTGTATTTCATTGGAAATATGGTAATGAAAGGGTTAAACTTTCTTACATTGATTGCACTACCAACAAAACATCATATTTACCGACATTTTTCCAATACACAAAAATGGGTTCTTTCCTAAAGAGATATTACCAGTGACTAAAAAACAAATTTTATCTATGTTCATCATTCTTCTACCAGGCTTCAATGACTACAACAAAGATTACTTTTCCTGTTATATCTTAGTAATACTTTTTCTCTCTGTCAGGAACCCAAACTACTACTATGCTGATAACATAACATCTCTTTTCTCAACTGGCCCTCAAATGAGCCAACTAGGAAGCCTCTACATGGTCATTTGATCTGCTAGAAATAGCAGCCCAATCTTCATCAAATCACACACAACCAGCTTAAAAAAGGACAGTGAATAATGTAGTTCTAGGTACACTGTCTGAAAAACAAATGAGACGGACAGCCCTGATCAAGCAGACCTGAGGCTGAACAACAACAACAACAATTAACCATTAATATTGTCGACCAATATGGAAAAAATATGAACATAACTATCTATAGCCTAAACTGAATACCCTCAGCAAAATTATCTCATTTACACAAACCAAAACTTCATTTTGTTGGAGAAGAATAAACATTTAAAACATTTAAATATCAAAACATTTTAGTGCTAAATATGGAACTCTTGAGAGAATTTAAACCATTGGGGCACTGGAGGTGGGTTTAACAAGTACGCCAATTCTACAAAATCTTTGAAACAAAGTAGTAGTTAGACATATAAGATTATCTTCAAATAAGCAAAAAAGCAGAACGTAATGGTAAAAAAATATCTAAGAAAATTGAAATATCATGTATTAATTTAAAAATAAATATCAAGAGCTTTTTCCAGAACTTTCTTATTCTATTATCATATTTTTAAAAATGTCAATTAGGTGTAGTCTAACTAAACAGCTGCATTCCTATTAGTTTGCACCATCAGAAGTAATCAATTCTAATACTCCTCTAAAAGCTGATAGTGTGTTATTGATGCCAATAGACTATCCACTAGTTCAAATACCGAATCTTTACATATGTTAAATCTAAACAATGAACATCAGAAGCTCCAAGAAACAAGTCATTAAAAAGTAAAGATATTTAGATGTAAAATAATGAAAGTACAAATGATTTGATGCAAAAATAATTCATGTTCTTAAAGACATTATAACTGGTAGTATTAAAGAACTGAGAATTTCCATGAGATAATAACTATGTTTGGGGGAAGAAAGCTGGTTAACAGTTTCAGCATCATTGCAGTTGACTCTGAAATGAGGTTTGATCAGATGATCAATACAGAAAAACTGGAAATCAATTGCATACTGGATCTCACAGTCAGCAGCAATAGTGACAAGCATGAAAATGCCTGTAGAGAAATGAAAGAACATGTTCCGTACCAAACTAGGAAATAAGCTGAAATTTTAGAAGCATTTGAAATGACTGAAAAATGAAAAGTGTGAAAAATATAAAAGGAAAAATATCACTTTTAAACTTTCTCCCTTCATTTTGATAAGTAAAACAACTGAAATCTAAATGCACTGTGAAACTGAATGAATATACTGTATTGTATTATTTATGATGCTGACTCAAAAACAAAACAATTATATTCTAATAAATCTATATTTAATAGCAACTGTAAGTATAAAAAATTAAACCCTGCTAGCTTCATTCTCACATTAAAGTATAAAATTGAAAATTCTTAAAATAAAAACCAAGAAATATTTTGACTTATTTTAATAGAATTGAGCAACCAGTGAAAGGTTTAGTGATTTGTATCTGTCACTAGCACTATGTTGTGACCAAGCCAAAATAATTAGTTCTCAATAGCTGCTCAAGCTAACGATAACACGGTACATGGTACATGGTACTGCCAGAGAGGGGGTATAATTTAAAGATGTATGCAGCAGCTGCACAGTAGAATTGACAGGGTTTTTTTTTGGTTTTTTTATTTTTTACAGCAGTGAGTTCAATTTCAGTTCCAGGAGAAGCTACTTGTGATAGACCAGTATCCTACCTGAGGGATTTGCTAAATGCTAGAGAAACCAAGCTTGAATCCTTGTGATTTGGGAAGGATTAATTAATCTTACCTATTTTTTATAAATAGAATTAATGTCATTTTGGATTAACCACTCAACTCCGTTTTGTATATAATTCTACAGGACACATTGGTAAGATTTTAGAGAGTCCAAGTTTTAAGAGGAAGAGAAATACAAGGTTCATGACACATTGACAGATGATTGATTCAGCAAATACAATAAACACAGAGAAAACCAGGAAACTGAGTCATTATGGATGTTATGAGATATATTAACTAAAGAATGTTACTCCAGTATAGCTTCAACTGTAAGGTTTGAACTAAACTTCAACAACAAATGCAGGCAATAACATAATATAGGTAATAAAGAAAAGGTGGTAAAGTACTTGTTAAGCATTCCATCAAGTATCTTGTGGGATAAAATGTGTTGCATCAAATGTGAACTGTATTTAATATAGCAGAACTCACAATAGCAAGATACAGATGTTATCTCAGAGATTTCAATCTTAGTATAATTCTAAGTATTCATAAAAAATCAAATCAAATCCTACTACAGAAGCTTTTTTGGTAAGGCACTCTGCTCTAATTGCTTCAGTTTATCTAACTGAAAATCAAAATACCACAAGGTAGGAAAATATCTAGCTGTAAAGCACGAGATTCCACAGCTCAGGTAAATGTTTTGGATTGAAGAACGAACCAACTCATGCTAATATAGACATTTCAAAAAATACACAGTCAATATATGCTATCTTATTGCATAATCTGTCCAAGAACTGAAAAGGAGTGAAATTTGAAAGAGTAGCCCGGAGTTAAAAGGCGTAACCTAATGTACAAGTTGGTAGTAGAAACAGTATGAATGATCAATACTGTCATGAGTGATTAGCAGTAGAAACAGATCAAAGGAGACTATTTTATTATTTTATATCCCAATCTGTGAACAATAGCATGATTGGTTACAGGTTTCCGATTAGCCAATCACTGGTTCACAGCATTTCTGGCAGTGAGAGTGACAAGGGAGCATCTTCAACTTGGTGCAAAGGACTTTGTTCGCAGAGCACCAGTTTTTCATCAATGTTTACATCCTTCACCAATGTACATCAGTGAAAGAAATAAACATACATGTGTGTGTATGTGTGTGTATATATATATATATATATACATACACATATATATGTAATGTATGTATGTATGTATGTGTGTATGCAGTGGAAGCTGCTTATTATAATCATAGATAATGTTAACAAACACTTATTATCATCAAAATTAGTGGATCCCAAACACACTCAGGATATTATCATATCTACTGTTTAATGTTATCACATGGTTGTTGTTATCTAAAAGGCTCAGTCCCAAAGTGATCACAATAAGTGGTTTCTACTGTATATACAATGGGCTTCTGTACAGTTTCTGTTTCCCAAATTCCACTTATGAGGAAGGTATTGATCCTCTGAGGCTATAGTAGAAGAAAATTAATTGCCCAAGGTGCTGCACGGTGCTGCACGGTGGGATCAAACCCGAAACATGTGGTTGTAAAGTAAACTTCTTAAGCACACAGTCATGCCTGTGCTGACTTGAGAGGTAGTTAGGTGTGGCTTGACCTGAGAATATTGGGTCTGACATATAAGATGAGGCAAGAATGGGACATATAGACAGATACTGTAATGCAGATCCATCTAACCCTGCTAGCATGGAAAAGTGAATGTTAATGTAATATTGATTTCTAACATTGGCTCAGGGCCACAAATCTTGGGGGAGGGGGGTGATATAGTTGATTAAATCGACCAGTACTTGACTGGTACTTTATTTTATCGACGTAGTAAGGATGAACGGCAAAGTTGAACTCAGAATACAAAGGGTGGTAACTAAATACCACAAGGCATTTTGTCCAACACTAACCATTTTGCCAATCCACCAACTTCAATATAATATTAATAATGACATTATTTTTTTTATTGGTTTGGTCTGGAGGAAGGGGCTGTGCCCATGGCCATCACAGGCCCTCTGAGACTGGTGAGATTGACGTGGTTAATGTTCCTCTTCAACAATTGCAAGTCAACAGCTCAATGAAAACATGGGCAGGGATGGAATTCCAGAGGGCTGACGTTCTGTGGAGTAGAAACTGGATGAGTGGTTGCTGCTGGATTGAGGGGGGCACAATATGGATGACAAGAGGAGGACTGAGGAATGAAACAGGAGTGCTCGAGTGGAGTTGGCAGGAGACCAGCCATCTCTAAGGAGCAGAGACCACTGTAGTAAGGGTAGACAAGATGTAGAGAGGAGACAGCATGTCTGTGGGCCAAAGGATGAAAGACAAATTAATACACTTTGTGTATTGTGAGTTAAATGTGGGGTTTTTTCTCTTTATATATAACATAAAAGAACAGTTTAATCAATGGGATGATAATGACCTAATGTATAAATCCCAAAACAAACCTACTTTGAATGCATAAATATTTCACACATCTCCAACCCATGCCAGCATGGAAAGCGGACGTAAAACGATGATGATGATCTCATGTTGATATTACAGTCTAATATGACAACTAAATGGTAGAATGTGAGATAGTCACACGCAGCACAATGAACAGCAATGGAAACAGAAAAATAGAACAACAAAAATAAAATATTAATGATTCCTCTTATTGGCACAAAGTTTGAGATTTGAGAGAGAATAAATAAATGACATTTATACCTTTCGAGGATATTAGTGACATAAATAAAGTGAAACAATTTCAATATTGATTATAACAACAATTTATTTTGATTCAGTACAAAGCTAATTTTGTAGAGTTAGCAGCATAGTTAATTAAAAAAAAAACTCCAGTATATTACTGATACTTATGTTATTCATCCTGAGAGATGAAAGATAAAGCTGACCAGAAAGCATTAAATAAAATCATTACTATTTGTTCTTATTGCTCTAAATCATAACTAGGCAGCTCTATATCAACGGTTCTCAAAGTGGGTTCTGAGGAATCTTGAGGGTCTGTAAAATAATTCCGAGGTTCTGCGAGATAAGGTGTCTTCTAATAAAATTAATATAATTTTATTCTATAAAAAAAATGGTATTCACAATTTTCAAATACATTCTCTCTCTAAAACAATTTTTGCTTTGTTTAATGTCTTATTCAAATTAAGGTGGCAATGGTTATCTGTAAAATATAGGTATGGGTTCCAGAATTTTGGGAAAATTGTATAAGGGCTCCACAACAAAATAAGTTTGAGAACCGCTGCTCTATATAATGAATAAATTATTAATAAGTATAAAAACTCAATTATATAGGTGAGAAGACATAACATTCATGCCTTTTCTAGGAGTATTAGTGACCTAAATAAATTGAAGCCATTTGAAATGAGATTCAAAGGTAGGCTACAAACTCAATTTGCTGAGAACTTAGGACCATGGCACCCACCACTCTCTAAATTATAATAATGATAATTTACAAAAGCAATAGACATGTTTATTGTTACAAGATACAAGATGTATAACTCAGATAAATTGTCTAATTTAATGAATAGAATTAATTCTAGACTTTTTTAAAATATTCCATTGATCTTAGGCCCTATTTATTGTTAATTCCCTTGAGAAAGAAATTTTAAGCTTTAATCTTTAAAACATAAGAAAGATAATAGGAATATTTAATGAGCTGGTTTTATGAAATAAAACAATTTAATATCAAATATTCACAGAATTCATTAGATTAAAATAACCTCTTAAAGAGCTTTTATTACTTTTTTAATATCCTTCTATTGTTATGTCTGTTGATAGTTCCAAAAGTAAAATAAAAATTATCACTATTTTCATTTGTTGATTGAAAGAGGAAGGGCTATGTATGTAACCCCAGAAGTCCCTTTTGGAGTGAAAGGATAGGAAAGTTAAGAGTTGGTGTTATTTAATCCTAGGTCAGCCCTAATCAAACAGACCTATGATCATGGGCATTCCATCCATGACCATGTCATATTTTTTCCAAGTTAGTATATCTAGAACTACATCATTATCAAATGAGTCCTTCCTTCATTAAGATAGCAGGGTGTGATACGGGGAAGATTGGCTGCTATTTCTAGCAGGTCGAGCAACTAATTGGCCCGAGGTTAAGAGTGTATTTAGTATATGCAATGGCTCATTGTGAAGTATAACTGTCTAAGAAGCAAATATCTAAGCATAGTTTCTTTAGATGTGGGGAAACTGATTACATTGACAAATGCAACTCTGGACTCAACAGCATAGTTTCCAAAATGATTAGAAATCCTCTCTCTTACAACTCAATGGACTAATAAAAACTGTTTAACCTAATGAATTAAATAGATATTTAAAGTCAAGTCATTAAATACTACAGTTGGCAGACAGCTTAAACTTTCTGAAGTGAACTATAAAGAGCTAGGAACTTTCAACATATATATATATATATATATATACATCACCATTGTTCTATTCATAAACCAAGAATTTAAATTTATTGATATTACAATCATATTGTTACTTTACTGTACATTGGTGAGATAATCTAGTGATTGATTGATCATCTGACATATGATTTCAATGGTACTCATTTTCAGCTGAGTGGACTGGAGCAACGTGAAGTAAAGTGCCTTGCTCGGACACGTGTGTCCCAGACCGGAAATCGAACCCACGATCTTGAGCCCAGTAGCCTAACCACTAGATCACACACCTTTACGACCCATTTATATATATATATAGATCTACATTATCTCTAATTTTTTTACATGCACTTTTCCCTTTCTTTTTTTTTACCACTTATTGAAATCAATATTACAGCTATTTATTTCTTGTCAAGTCTGAGAGAATTCAAAGTCTAAATTATTTTTCCCTAACATACTATGTAGTTCCTTAGTGATCAAATGCTGAACATGGTCCCATGTCACTCTCACCCACCTTTCAATCAATTTACCGGAGGGCAGCACCTCCCTCTCTACCCTCACCAAGTGGAACTTGAAAAGGCTGAAGAAGGCTCGACTCAGGAGGAAAGTGTCTGTCCTCAGTCCTTTCAGTCATATCCACCACACAACCTATTTCACCATAGCCACCAGACATAAGAAAACTGCCTACCCTTCTCGACCAAAGGAATGTAGGGGGGGGGGGGCAATCTCGATGATGGACTCAGCTAATAGCCGTTTGACAAATCTCCACAAGTAAACAATGCTCAGATACTGAACAAGTATGTGCAAAATGATTTCATCACTCTGTATGTATCTGTATCCGAGATGCATACAGAGTGATGTATAGAGTTTATCTCAAACTGGCAATTATCTCCGGTAGCACTACCAGGCCTGGGATTTCTGGAAGTTATCCATAGTCTCCAAGCTGAAAGTCTTCCAGAACAAACCAGCCAGTAGAATGTGTCACTTCCATGAAGTAAAAAGCAGACACTTCAATCTGGTCAGACGATAACTCGAGTAAAGCATGGTGGTCAGGCAGTAATATATAATACAGGCGATGTATGCATTTGCCACCCCTGCTCAACCTTTCTGGGATAGCTTCCTCTCAGCCCATTTCTTGGTGAGATTCACTACCTTACTTGTGATCTCGTCCCAGTTCCTATCCACCTAGAAGTCTGGACTAAACCCGACCCCAAGAAACTTAACGGGTCGGTCAGTCCAGCGACCTACAATGCTGGCCAACAAAGCATAAGACCACACATTTGAAGAGTGGGGCAGTCAATTGTACTGATCCCAGTACTTGACTGTACTTACTTATTTTATTGACCCCGGAAGGGTGAAAGGCAACTAGACCCCAGCAGGATTTGAACTCAGACCATAAAGGAACATAATTAAATACTACAAAGCATATCGTCTTCTGCTCTACCAATACAGCCAGTCCATAGAAAATCAAAACATTATTATTATCATACCTATATTTTATTAACAGTAGCAGCAGCAATGTATGAAAAACATTTAAGTTTATAAGCTCATAGTTTTTAATTTCAAGGATATTTGTAACACTACAGTAAATTTTTTCTGAATTGGGTCAGCATCCTAGCTATGATTTCCAGACAGAAACTCTTCATTTAATATGTAAAATAGGTTTTAGACATGAATGAACATCACAACATATCCACATATCACAACAACATATCCACATATCACAACACATGTCCAAATATAAATGTCCAACACTGCATTAGAAATATACAAAATAAACATTTTATCAGCCACAAAAGCAATGAAAACAGAACATTATAATAATATAGGACAGAACATTATAATAATATAGGACAGAACAAAATACATAATATAGGACAGAACAAAATACATAAACTAAGAAATTGTCAGGCACAAACATGGAATACATAAATTAGCTGTACTAATTTCACAGGTCTGGGAGGGTCTACAAAGGTCATGGGTACTAACACACACAAACACACACACTAAAAATGTAGAAGGAAAGTTGTTTGTTTGTTTTTTTACATAGCCAAGAAAGCTGAAATTTTCAGAAATAGGAAATTTTCTGAGAAAAGCAAAATGAATGAAATGAAACAAGTTTAACAAATAATGATGATGATGATGATGATGATGCCAAGGATTTCTTTTTATATAATCATCAGAGCCGCACTTTTGTTTTGTTAACGTAATGGAATGTTATATTCACGCCTTTCCAAAATACTTTAGTCACATGCCTGAAGTAAAGTGGGTTTCAACCGAGACAATTATATAACGTCAATAACACTGCATTAACATCTTTCTTGCACCAGCGAATGGGTTTATATGTGGTTGTTTGACCTGCTAGAAACAGCAGCCAAATCTCCATCAGATCATACCCCTACAGTCTTAAAAAAGAACATATTGGATACACTATATTAAATTGCGCAGTAAGCAGCTGAGATATAGGATAAATACATATCTGTAGAGTAAAAAAGTACAAGACTTTAACTGTAGCTGCGTAAATGTGTAAATATAGTCTTTTACGGATTTCAGTCCTTGGACTGCGACCATGCTGAAGGGTTTAGTCGATCAGATCGACCCCAGTACTTATTTTTAAGTCTGGTACTTATTCTATCGGTCTCTATTTGCCGTATAAAATATAAAAATTATAATAATAATAATGATTTCTGGCACAAGGCCACACATTTTGGGGGATGAGGAGGGGAGTGTAGAATTGATTATATCGACACCAAAACTTAACTAGTACATAAGGTACAAAGCCACAACAACAACAAAAAAGATGGGGGTGGGGTTATAGTTGATTTAATTGATCCCGGTACTTGAATGGTTCTTTATTTTGTCAACTCCCCCCTTTCCTGGAAGACTGAAAGGCGAATAATAATAATAATTCTTTCTAATATTGGCACAAGGCCAGACATTTTTAGGGGAGGGGTAAGTCGATTAAATCGAC
>JAOPJM010000001.1:14972488-14983160 GCA_027124095.1 Muusoctopus leioderma
CACAAGGCATTGGTCGGCCCGAGGCTATAGTAGAAGACACTTACCCAAGGTGCCACGCAGTGGGACTGAACCCGAATGTATATATAATCTCTTTTATATTATTGAGAGAGAAAAAGAAAAGAGCTGAGAAAATAATATATTCTGGAATAATATTCTTTTTAGAGTGACCTATTAGTACCACATAAAAACAGAAAATATTGATTTCTTTCCTTAGCATAAGGCAAAAGGGCTTCTTTTGTAACACTAACACATGCACAAAATTTTGAATTATCTAATTTTGCATAAACCTTCCTACCCATTACTATCATGGAAAAATAGAAAAGAGAAGTGAAAAAAATATTTATGCACAAATTCAAGAGTGTACATGATGAAATGCATGACACAATAACTTGTAAACTTGCCAGGTATCTATTTTATTCTGAAAAGACTATAGGCTTTATATAGTCATTATAATTGGTACATATCCAATATAGGTTTTGTTTGGGGAAAAAATCATATGTATGAAAATGCAAATAACTTCAACAATGTCTGCTATTTCTCAAGAGGTTAGCTATTAAATACCTGAAATGATATTTAACTTGAGAAATTGAGGCACAGTGACTGAGTGGTTAATGTGTTGAACTACTGATGCACAAATTTTTAAGCTGCCTTATAATTTCATTGTTTTTTTTTCCTTTATCAGATTATCTGATGAGGTAAGCTAAAAGATGGACAACATTTCCAATAAAATTTCTAATGAGAACATATACAATAAAACAGGAGGCCTAAGAGAGTTAATAAGAAAGCATCTTTGTGGTCATTCGACTTGCAAGAAATAGCAACCAAATCTCACTATCACATCCTACAATCTTCAAAAAGAGGGAAGGACACATTAGATAGTGCATTTCTAGATAAACTATATCTGAAAAAATTACAGAATGGTCAAGAATGGTCAAGGCTGATCTGGGGCTAAACAACAACATGCCTTAGGAGCATCTCCTTGGAAATTAAGATGTACATGATAAAACAACTAGAATATGTGGTCAGGATGTCACAAGAAAGAATCAGATCAGGAAAGCAAAAGAGAGGTCAACCAAAGACCACATGGTATCATGCCATGATGACTGAACTGGAAGAGTTGGGACTTTCATGAGGCAAGGGTCAAGCTGTTGTATGGGATGGAAGTAGGGGAAGAAAGATGATTGTAGTCTTATGTTTCACCAAGGACAAAGAAGATTAATAATAAAAATAATCAGCTTATCTAAAGAGGTAAAGGATGGACAAGACAAGTAAGAAAGAAAGGACTTCAATAGTAGAGTCACTATTTGGTTGAAATATATTGGAGAGTAGTAGCAAAAATACAATGACAATAAATCAAATTAGATTGAATTGTTTTTGATGAGTAACTCCAGTGGCCGCTGAATTAGGATCTGATGATTGTCAAGTGTGTGAGGAGTTCTTTGATCAAGTGAATGACTTTCTGATGAATGCAGTCTAGAATGCCAGTGTTCAAAGGAGATACAACATCCAAGATATGTGAGCAGTATTTCATTGAAGAACATATTTCAGCTCTCTAAAGTACTAAGAATTATTTAAGGCTAAATGGTGAGTTATTTTACTCATAAGACACCATAGCTGTGAATGAGGTAAAATGGCTGTGAGGGTAAGGTGCTGAACTATTGACAAGATGGTCATAAGTTCAGGTCTTGTATTATGCTCCTGAGTAAGGTGCATAAACCTGCTTGCTTCAGTTTGCCTCACTAAAAAGAGACCTCACTCCTACTTCATGGTTAGCAATAGGAAAGGCATCCAACTGTAAAAATAATTCAATGTGGCCAGTGGCATGAATTTGGAATACAAAGACAAAAAAGGGTATACTAAATACTGTACAAGATAAAATTCTTGATTTATTGAAATTATCTCTGCTTAGGGAGGAGGCAAACAAACACCAAGCAGAGATTGCTACCAACTTTGAATAGGAAGGGGAGATAATCCCAATAAATCGAGAATTTCTTGATTTTAACATGCCATTAAGGAAAAGTCAACCTATTTTTTCTGGAGGCAAAACACAGTTGTGGACACATGTTTCTGTCTCAATAGACGTCATTAGCACACCATTGACTTACATTGACTTCAGCCAGGCATAAGACTTAGACATATACAAAAAGAGTAAAACACATGTATGGCCAAAGGTAATTTGCATAATGTAAAAATAGATATAAAAACAGTATGTCTCAGGCTGATAACTTTGTTTTGATATGACACAAGACCAATTTCTGTAGCATAGAGGTAAAGTTGGTTGAATTAGCTACAATATATTACTGGTATTTATTTTATCAACTCTGGAGGGAGGAAAGTAAAATCAAGTTAGACATGATTTGAACTTAGAACAAATTAGATACAATAAAGCATTAAGTCCCATACTCTCAGCCAGATCCATTGCTGTCTAAGGCTAATTTCTATTTTTGTGGACATAATTCTTTTCAATGCCACAGAACGACATACTTTTAAAGAAATAGTTATTCATAATCCACTTCTTAGCCTTACTAATAAAATCTGGTGGAAAGCACAGCAAAATGGTGGAGAGTATTCTAATTCAGCTGTTCAGTAGGCAATAGTATAGTTTATAACATAGGGTCTGCAATGAAACAAAATCCACGATTTCAATGGCATATAAGCACAATTTACATCATCACTTTAGCATCCATTTTTCCATGTGAGAATGAGATGGACATGTCTGCAGTATGGAAAATCACCCCTCATCCTGAATCATCTCATCTTTGAGGCCCAGCAACATGAGATCTGATCTTGCCACTTCTCTCCACATAATCTTTGATCTTCCTCTGTCACAGGCACCTTCTACTGTTAGTACACGAGTGAATAAAGAGTCTATCTGCTAGAAATAGCAGCCAAATTTCCTTCAATTTAAATTACTCTACCATTAAAAAAAAAGGAAGGACACATTGGACAATGTAGTCCTTAAATATAGACCAAATGATGAGATGGCCATGGCTGGAATGCTTTTGATCATAGGTCTGCACGATGAGTGCTAACCTGCAGCTAAACAACAACTGTTAGTACATGATACTCTTTTCACCCCAGCAATCATTATTCCTTCACATCTCATGTCCAAGTCACCACAGTCATCTCCTGTATACATTAGCTGGTGCCTTTAATACCCAGCTGCTCTCCCAACTCACTCGTGCACTACCTTTCATGCAAGTTATCATGGCATATTCAATGGATCATACCCGACTCATTTCTCTTTAATCTTCACAGATCTTCCATATTCAGTATCTATGTCTCATTAACATTTAACATCATACTTCTTACACATGCTTCATGCAGTCTATCTTTTGCATGGAGAGAAACTCTTTGTTGCTAGTAGAGGTAATAGCTCACTGAATTTCTTCCCTACCTTTGTTATTCTAGCTCCCAAAAATTCATTTAAACATACAAATTTTCAAAACCAGAGAAGCACTGCCCATAACATGTGGAAACTATCTCAGACAATGAAGATGAAGGGAACAGGGTAATAACATGGAGTGAAAATATGTAAGACAAAAATTTCATCAAAAATTTCCATAAACTCCAACTATATATATAAAGCTGGCTCAGATCCAGTTTCTGTAGTACTAAGCAAATAAGAAAAGGTTTTCTTTAAATAGGATGCCAGTCTATCATAAGTTCTGATGCCTATTCTCTAGCTAGGTGAACTGAAAATATCCCATCTAGAGACAATAAAACACCTGAAATAGAATATGAACATTGAACCCAAGAATCAAAAGTCAAAGAGTCCCAGAACTGCTGATGGAGTCATAGAGGCACCACCAGTGTGTCTAGGGCAACCTTTAAACCTGGCGGAACCCATCCCTCTCCAGGTTGTAATACCCATTTTTGCCACCTGAGTGGACTGGAGCAGTGTGGAGTAAAGTACCTTTCCCGAGGACACAACATGCCTCCCTGACTGGGAAATGAACCCACAACCTTATGATCGTGAGTCCAGTAGCCTTATCACTAGGCCACATGCCTCCACAGTATATAATAGCTGGAGTAGATATTGATCTACTCCACATCACTCTTATACTTCTCAATGTTGCACTATAGTTTTTAGCCAGATATTTCACAGAAATTCAAAAAGACTTTACAGCAAACTTTTCACTGTGATATTCATATTATTAATACTTGCTTCAAATTTCAGTATTACTTTAGCTACTAATGTCCTTTATGAGCTTTGTGTTATGGCTGCAATGTTTTCATTTTAGCAATTATAAATTATTAATAACGTGTAGTTTTAATATATTTCTTTTTGCATTTAAATATTCATTTTAGTAAATGTCAGTCAGATTAACACTATAAATGTGGGTGTATGGGGTTGACATTAACCAATCTTTGTCAGTATATATAAACCAAATGTAAAACTGGTGACAGTGATAGTCAAACTGTCGGACATACCAATAGGCATGCAGAGAGCCAATAGAATAGACAGTTAGCAAGATAGATAGAGGGCCAGTATGGTGACAGACATACATAATTTAACAACTTGTGTGTATCTATGTATGAATTAATAAATGAATTTATGTACAGTTAGCTGTTATGTAGAAGGGTATAATTGAAGCTCATTTTCTTTGTTTATTTAACAATTATTAATCACTTTAGATTTAAATGGTTTGTGTGAAACAACAAGTGAAACTATCTGTTTTAACTGTACCGTTAATGTACAATTAGAATGAGAAGTGTATGCAAGCTGTAATAATATATGGTCTGTTGTTCATAATGACATTTCTCTTTCACATTGTCAGGAATTATCTCAATGTCAATAATTCCTCCAAGGTAAGTTTACTACATTTGTTACTTAGTGATGTTACTTAACATGGTTATCCCCTTTAGCTGATCAGGTACTTATTTTATTGATCCCTGAGTGCTGAAAAACTGAGTTACCTTTAATGGGATTTGAACAACCGAAATATGAGTTCTAAATGTGTGTCAATTTCAGTGCTTTTATCCTTATATTAACTTGCCTGGACTGTCATTCTCACTTATTTTGCTCTCTATACTTTATTGAGACAGTATTGCATAACAGAATACAACTCTTCAATACTTGTATGATGTGAAATCTATAACCTGTTGCATGACTGTGTTAAATTTTTGGGGAAAGTCACTTGACTATCAAGTGGCTGAGAGGATAAGATACAAGAATCCAAGATTCTGGATTCTGAGTTTGTAATTTGCTGCAGAGATTATTTTGTACCCCTGAACAAGGTACCTAAGTATATTTGCCTGCCAAATGTCTTCAAGCTGATCAAGAAATTATTACTAAGAAGTGCATAGGAAAATGGAAAGATATAGGGCTTCCAAGTCACAGGTTTATGACTTCATATCTTGTCAGATCATGGTAATATCTTTTACATTTGGACACATGTTTCTGTCAAATAGCATGGTCATACCAGTCATTGATAATCATTTTTTCCCTTGTGATGAAATGAGGATTTTAGCAAGTTGATTTTTATCACAATGATTTTGGGTAGACATATCCCATAAGATGATGCAAAAAAGAAATTAAAATATATTTTATTGCAACTAAATATAAATATGAGATACTAATAAATGGTGTTGCTGGTTAGAAGAGAGATTGTGATTTGGTAGGTGCTATCTGAAGTTTATTTGGAGCCATGATTGTAGGTAATCAATGAAGGGAGTTGTTGTGTAGCTGTCTGGAGAATGATAGGAGCAGGTAAGTATGACATTATCTGTATGAAGCTGTATATTTTATTAGGGTGTCAAAAGATCATGTAAATATAACCAGTAAGAGGATGGAGCATGGTGGAACCCCAGTTGAGAAACTATACATTTTAGATTTGTTTTTTGTACATCATACAGGTTTGGTGACCTCAGAGTTGTTTCATCAGCCTGCATTTATTGTTGTTCTTTAATAACATGTTTGAGATTTTGCTTATGACTAGGTAGCAGAAAATAGAGTCAAATGCTTTGCTGGTGAAGTGCATACTGGGTTTTGTTTTGTTATTTAAAAAAGATGAAATGGTTGTATGGTTAATATACTTTTAGAATTTTAATTCTAAAATACAATTAACTCTAAATTGTAACTAAACTATAGACATAATTCCAAAGTATGACTTTAATCTTGGAGGATAGCTAACAGCTAGATACATAGATACAATAACATTCTAAAACCACTATTCATTTACATTGCTGGTTATATGTCAACCTGGTGCCCCCAGTGTGGTTTAAATTTGCAATTTAATCATTATGGATAAATATCTGAGTCTCTAGGCTATTTATACTACCATATTAGTTCAGTGTCTCATGCTTCTGAGTTCAAATCCAACTTTGCTTGAAATATAATGAAACAAATTCAACTAACTATAGCCTTCTCATTACAAAAAGGATCCTGCGAAAGAAAAGTATCATTACTCAATGTTATTTAGACATTAAACATTAATGTAGATTGCTATTAGAATTGAAACATAGATATCCATTATTCATGTTCAACACTCGATGGAAATATCATCTTATCAGCCAATACTTATTTTAAGTATGAGTTTGGCAATAAATGTGTAAAAATGAACACAGTCATCACTGTTAGATCCTGTTGTTGCCCCCCCACCCACACACACTCCTCATTAGAAGATTCCATTGTTTTATTTAACCTTAGTGGTAATTGTATTAGTCAACAACTGTATCTGAAAAATATTTAACTATGTTTGACAGATAACACCTTATTGTAAGATTACTTTTAGAGGTGATGATGATATTAGTGATAAAAGGTTGCAGATTGTTGTAAGAGATTATACATCCATTATTCTATAAGGCATGGGTAGAATAGTTCTGCAAATTTGTAAATGAATTGTTATAGCAAGTGCCTTAGAGTAGAGAATAAGTGGCTGGCAGTGATTCTGTAACCTAGTTTAGACACCTTGTTTAACTATTTGTCACAAATACCTTTGGGAAAGCCATGAATGTTGTGACTTCCATTTCCTTTCAACCAAAGTCAGTAGAACTACTCAATGATTAACGGATAACTGATTAAAAATTGTTATAGTAATTTAAAGCTAAATATCCTAAATGCTAACTACCTAACCTAACCATCAGAAAAACTAAAGCAATGTACCTTGCTTATGGATACAACACAATAGCTGTGGCAAGATTTGAACTCATAACCTTGCAGTCAGTAGCCCAGCACCTCTATTGCAGAGCCCAATATTAACTCAACAGTTTTATATCAATTTCCCCATGAAGCAAGAGTGAAACAGCTTTATAAACTTGGCTATTTCCATATGATTTATTGAAGCAAGTATATTTACAGCTGGATATCTACTCAACTATGAACTGAGAGTGGCACCCGTTTCCACCTGAGTGATATGTTTTACCCAAGGGCACAACACAATAGCTGCCACAAACTTGGAAATGTTTTAGAAAATTCTTTTTATTCATATGAATATCAAAACAGTTTTCTTTCCAGAAAAATGGCAGATTATAGGATACCTACCACAGAAAAGAAATTTACCATATACTGTGTTTATATTTAGAACTGAATATGATATTTTCCCCACAATATTTCTTTTATTTTCTTCGCTGGTTGGTATAAATCTATAAACGTAGTGAGGTATTTTTGCTAAGTAAGGTAAACTTGACTAAATTATTAAATGAAATTAATAATTTAATAATTAACTTGCCTGGAGTATTCTTTGATTTGAACAGAACACTAATATAGCAAGTTGTAGTATCAAATGAACATAAATATTCTAAATTTAGTAAACATTGTCAAGTAGTTATTGACCAAGACAAGCATCTCTTGAGATACTTAACATTCTGTGATCGTTAGAAAGTAAGTTTAACTCTTAACATCCTGTTAAAACTGTTCTAAGTCCTGTTGAGCAGAAAATGTTTGAAAACGACTTTTTTGCAGCTTATTTATGATGAAATTTACAGGTAAAAAACATAGGTATGTTGTGTTTTTGCACACAAATAGTCCACTTTCGCCATATATATAGCTCAATGATTTATAGCAATTTGATGGTGCAGTGTCGTGTGGAACCAGGTCCTACAGGATGTTAAGAGTTAAATAGGTTATTTTTGTTGTGTAGATCCTGGTCAGCTCCGATCGACTAGTCCAGAGCTTTCCAGATTTTTCACACTTGCGACATGTTTTAAATATAAAATTTTTCAGGACACATTAAGTTTTGTTAGAGACATGAAATTAAAGAAATTAATAAATAAAACAATTAAATATCATATCATGTGTCACCAGTCATGTGTCTAATTGTATGCAGAGGGATCAGATCTCAAATATACTTCACAGTCAAATATTCATAAAATTAGATCAGATTTTACTTAATTTTGCGACACACCTAGAGATTATCGATGATACATAAAGTGTCATGACAGTTTGGAAACCTCTGGACTAGTCCTATGGCACACAGGCAGTCGGTCAAATGACTAGGCACACCTACAGTTCTATTGTTCCAGTTACTAAGGTTCTAATTTGTGAGTGATCTGATAGCTTTACTAGTTAAAGGTATCAGATCCCTCTAGTATGCCTCATTTGCTAATTTTGAAAACAATGATTGATTGGTTAAGAAGCTGGGTTATTTAATACAATGATAACACTGAATATATGTTCTATCAACTTTTCTTCCAAAGATTATTCACAGATGGATACATTTTAATGAAAGAATCAATTTTATTCCAGCTGCTTAGAGTAAACATTACTCTGTCACAATAAAATAGTAACCATAACAATTTTATAATCATCATCATCTTTGTTTAAAGTTTGGAGTGACCATCAGCAGACATTCAAATGGAGTGCATCATTACGTGACCTCCAGCCATCAAAAACTAACGTACATAAACAGGTATGATTTATTTCTCTACTTCAAACAATGTTCTTGCTATACCACCTTCAAGTGACCAATATTAATTAGTTAAAATCGATTCATAATATGTCAACCTGTCAGATTATTCCACATAATTAAACATGTGCGGTTGACATAACCCCTCTGAAAACCTTCCAAACAAGAACTCTTCCTGAGGTAATGGACCAAAGCAGTTTCTATTGGGATTTACAGTAGTTGACAAACGTTACACTTTCTTAAAAGGTACTTAGCTTTTTGCTTTGTTTTTTTAATAAGTCCTTCTACAGCATCTTTTAACTAAGTCAAATTTCTTAACTAAGTACCTTACCGCAAGCCTTCTTCAGCCTCATGTACTCTACATACTCTAAAATCTAACAACTTTTTCTCGAGTCTTCTCTTGGTCAAACGCCTTCTTTTATGCCTGAATTTGTAATGTTCGACTTATCTCATCTCAAATCTTTTACTTACCAACCTCTGCTTCTTGCTCTGGCTATTTTTACTAAATTCCCACTAACACAAATAGAGTCATTAGCGGAAGGGGTAATTTAGTAATAGTGAGAAGGGGAGAGAGAGAGAGAGAGAGCATATAAGTGAGAGGACTGAGCAGGAATAGAATCTTGTATTAATAGTATGACTGAATTTAGAACTGCTTCTGTCAAGAGAACAATGTGATACAGGTACCAAGATAAACTATTTAAAAAGAAAAAGGAAAAATCACAGGTCTAAATTGTCTTACACATGACTGTGTTCCTATTGCAAAGAGGAGGGGTAGTGCTTATAGCCATTTCAAGTTCTGCTAGTCAAGAGTACAGGGACAAAAGAGTGAGATTAATGTTATTAATGCTCAATTTGAATTCCTGAAGATTAAGAATTGACATGGAAAGAGTTTTAACCCTTTGGTTACCATATTTCTAATGAAATACACTGCCTATGATTTTCAATTAATTTTGAAAATAATCAAGAAATTGGAAGAATTTAGTAAAATAACTAACTTCCTTGCTATTAAGTTGGTGTTTGGAACATAGTTTAATAAAAACTTCTTACATAAAATTATAATGGAAGGTTTAAATTGAAATATAAACACTTTAAAACAAATGGTTTTTTTTTTATCATACAACTAGGGGTGGTTTCAGGCAGGTTGGTATTAAAAGAGTTAAAGACTGCAGTTCTAGAGAGGAAAAATTAGAAAAAAAGTGTCAATTTAGAATCTATAAAATTCAGGTAGAGCAGAAGTGGAAGGGGGAGTGTGAGGTGATATGTGTCAAAGTTTAGGTGGCTGGCACGGTCAGTAGGTTAAGAGAACCAACTATTATTGCAGTAGGGGTAGAAAAAATATTGGGAGGACACAGCTTCATGGTTTATTGTAAATATCAACAATAACCATGAACAGGCATAGCCATGTGATTAAGCAGTTCATTTCGGAACTACATGGCTATACACTATATGAGTTTCAAATCCCAGTTGAATCAATTATTTGGACATACTAGCTCTCGAAACGAAATGACCAGATAAATCAGTAAATATAACCTATGCTTTCCTACATTTATCCAAAATTTGCCCTCCAGTATTGATAATTTAAAAACCCTAAATAGAATTATTGCCCAGATATTTAACAAACAGTATATAAAAACGAAGTTCCGCTAATTTAACCTACTCCCGCCACCAGTTCCGTTGATTTAACTTACCACCAGCAACGCTAATTTAGCTTACCCCACCACCAATTCGTTAATTTAACTTACTCCCGCCAGTTCTGTTAATTTGTACTTACCTGCTACTCCCCCCCCCCGAAAATATAGCTCGCTGCTCCGCTAACTTAGCTT
>JAOPJM010000001.1:15009721-15033577 GCA_027124095.1 Muusoctopus leioderma
GTCCAAACCAAGACATACGTCTTTTAAATATGGTGCTGCTCCATGATGTGGTTTTTGTGCGTGTGTATAACTCTTTACGGTCTGAAACATAAATTCTTTCAAAACAAATAGTAGGCAGTCCGATTCATTTTGGGTTTTTGTGCGTGCAGTAAATATTCAATAAAATTTAGTCCAATATATGATACGTAAAGTCCGAGATACATAAGAGTAAACTAAAAACAAAACAATTATATCTTTGTAGTCATTATAGCTATTAAAAACACATTCACTTTTATGTTATTTTGTAATAATAATATATATTAAATGTCGTATATGTTATTACAGAATTATAAAGTAAAAATAACGTGTGTTTTTAATGACTACTTCGATGTAATTGTTTTTTTTTTTTACTCTTTTACTAGTTTCAGTCATTGGACTGCGGTCATGTTCGGGAATCATTTTAAGTGGTACTAGTTCATTATATCGACCACCCGATCTCAGATAAAATTATTTGCTAAAATAATATATATGATGGCTGTCCACTCGTCCGAGGGAGACCATCACTAATTATAAAGTCAACAATGCCTGTGTAGAATTTTAGGTCCAATAAGGCTTGCACAACACCTTATTGATCCTCTCCGCTATATTGGCATGGTCCAGACACATTTTTGGAGTTACCTCCGTCATCATGACATCAGTTTTCCCTTGCTGAAATAGATTAGGCAGGTCTGCACGGCATATTACCAGTCGGCTTGTTCATCTAACATACATAACATCCCAACATGTTGAATTTATCATAAGTTTTGCTTGACTACTTACTTCACCTGAGTACTTTTTACTAGCATCTATTTCATTTGTCACTCAGAATGTATTACATGCCCATGCCACACAAGGTTTAATTTGTTTTCTATATTCTCTGGCATTCACATTACATTGTCTCCTGGGGTAAGACACGTTTCTATATGCAGTTATGACTACATTGTTGTGTGAAAAGATTATATATATATTTCATCATCGTTTTTACATCCGTTTTTCCCATGATAGCATGGGTTCGACAGATTTCTTGAGGCAGCATTTTACGGTCGGATGCCCTTCCTGCCACCAACCATACTGATTAAGTATGGAAATCACATCACCGAATTACTGAACAACCGGGCATCTGGTTATTGGAGATATAAACAAATATCACCGGTCGATTTCAGCGATGACCAGCACACAGACAGGCTTCTCTGTCTACCAATTCCATTCACAAGGCATTGGTCGGCCCGAGGCTATAGTAGAAGACACTTGCCCAGTGTGCCACGCAGTGGGACTGAACCCGAAACCACACAGCCATGTCTGCGCCTATATATATATATATATATATATTTATTTTATTTTTTAATTTAAGAAAATACAGTCACAATATTTGAAAGAATCTCTTTCAAATATATATAGATAGATATAACTTACTAGTAATTTGTCCTCCGCAAAGTCACTTAACTGTCAAAAGCCCAATCCAGCTAAGCTGTAAATGTGAAGATACAGTTCGACACTTAGCAGTGACAGGTACAGTTTAACTGACATGCTGAGTGTAAATCCTCTCTAGTCAAATGGCTGGTAGTCATTTAAAGAGACAGGGATATATTGAGTAATGACTTAAAAGTCATGAAAAACGGGGATACGCTCCAACACATCTCGTAGGAGACTTCTCAAAAACGCAACAAGCTGTTTAGTGTATTTGTATATTTTGTAAACCATTACTATTACAATGCCACAACATAGATAAGGTATGTACTTTTCTCCCCTTGCCTGCAGTTAGCTCACCTTACACTTCACCCCATCTTTGCCAAAACCCTTTTCTGTAGCCACATATACTTTCTCAGTTGCTGTCTTCATTCAACGCCACTCTTCGCAGTTTCCAACTCAGATTCCATCACTAACAATTACTTATCTACCACACAACATATTCTCACACCCTCTTCGAAACAACTGACCCACTCTATGTGCACCAAATGCAAATAACTAATCTACGATCTCACACATTGCTGCTCTCTTTTTTTCTTCCTTTCATTTGTCGTACACTATCTCACTCCATCGCTCCGCATGTATGCAACCTAAACTGAACTCTAGGAATTTCTAAATACAAACTCTGTCCACACCTTTTACCCCATTCTATGCTGTGATTATCATTCTGAGTAATCTACCTCTCACAGATGCTAAGCAACCCATTTTCAGTGGAGGCCACACAAAGAAGGTGAATGAATTTTATGTATGCACTGACACCATTTCCTTCATTGGGCCCAACTGAAAGCTTTCTTTCTTAACAACAAATAAAAACACCTGACAGAGGATGACATTACAGCCCTCAAAAGTGACCACTCCAACTGGGTTTGTATAACTTGGTGTACTTGTTTGTGAACAACTGCCACCATCTCTTAGATTTGTTGAACTTCAAGAAATGGTGCAAGTGTCACAACATTACCTCATCGGAAACTCTGCAGCCATGAAGATATCACCATTAAACTAGCCAGTAAAGGTGGTATTGTAGTGGTCTGTTGTACTGACCTCTACAGGGAAGAAGCACAGTGCCAACTCATCAACCAATTCTTCTACCAGAAAATATCAAAAGACTCAACTAGTCACAACCAGAAGTTAGCATCCACTACAATTCAGAAACTTCTCTCTTCTAGTCTACTTTCTACTATGGCCACACTCCAAAAAATGCATAAACCCAAAGACCCTGGTTTCCCCATTGTCTCTAATTATTCTACAACTCTTTTGGCTACCTTGACAAACTGATATCACATCTTTACCTTCCTACATTAAGGACACTAACCACACCATAAACCTCTCCCCGCTTGTGTCTTCCAAACTTCTCTTCACCATGAACGGGAATTCTCTGTACACTGCCATCATCTATGATAGCCTCTCAGCTCAAAAACAGTTGACCATTGCCCCATACTTAAATCCAGCTCTACCACTCTTCTCTGTCTCACTGAACTTGTCCTCACTCTAAATTACTTCTCCTTTTCTTGTGTTACCAGCAGTTTTGCAAATTAGCTATGAGGACTAAGATGGGCCACAATTATGCTAACCTCTTTGTAGGTCATATTCAGGCCCAGATTTTCGCCCAATTCACTGGCCCTACCCTAGAGCTATAAGGTTGCTATGTCAATCAGTGTATTTGTGCTACTTCATTTACTAGAGCTGAACCACTACATCTCATTCACCTCCTGAATTAGAATTATACTATCTTCGACACTTCCTTCAGCTTCCTACACATCTCTGTTGCTATTGATAAGTCATCTGTCGGCCTGTTTACTACAAGCCCATTGATTTCCACTCTTAACTAAACTGTTCTTCCTCTCTCCCCACACACCAAATCCACTATCCTCATTTTTTTGACTCCACTAGCTATGCAGCAAGGACTCGGGACTTCAACTTAAAATCCAAGGAAGATCTACATTTTTTTTTCTTCAAACGTGGTTACAAGCATTTGTAGATACTGCACTTCACCAAGTCATCAGCAGAACCATTACACACCTGAAAACTGAATTTCCTCTGTAATGTTCATTTTCTTTTCTCTAACCCTGTAACCACACCTCTCTTTCAAAAGGAATAATCTCTACCCTTTTGGTTAGAAGCTCCTTTGCTCCAGCCACACCTGTCTCTTCATCTCCAATAACTAGCCCCAAATATAAGTACCATGTTACCCAACTTTGTTTTAACTGAACCTCCACCAACCTCATCTACTGTATTACATGCAAACTCTGCAATGCATCATGTATAGGTAAAACTGGACACTGGTTATGAGACCAACTTCTTAATTTTTTTTAATTTCTCAAAAAAAGGAACGGGGGGGGGGGACATTAGAACTTGTGCCTTCTCACAAAATGTGAATGTATTCAAATTTTCTAAGAACCTTGTGAAAGACAATACTCAAATTAAGAATCTTAATACCCAGGACTCACTCCACCCCCATATATGCAAAATCAATGATTCAGTGGAATGAAGATTGTGTTTTTCACAAATCTTTTGGGGTGGAGATAATACTTTCAGTATTCATAGTGAATGTATTATCCTCAACTTGAAATAAGATAAAACAAAAGATATCCAAATAAAATATTTTATTGCTGAAATAGTTTATTTTCAGGTTAAAAACAGCATTTTTAAAAAATAATTTTTTTTCTTCTCAAATTGAATATATTGTTTCTCCAGGAATGTCATTTTGGAAAGATGCAAGTAAACTTACAGCCCTGTTGACTATTAACAATGGTACACAGAATAAGTAGCTCATCTCTCTGGAGAAATACAAATATTTGTGTAGGTGGGAGTAATTTTTGTCTTATTCTGTGAATAATAATAATTTATTACATAAACAAAATGCTTCAAATATATATGTGTGTGTATGTATATATATCTATACACACACACACACAATAAGTTATGTTTCTGCTTTTCCCTATTTAATTGAAATGGCTCAAATTTAGAATCAAAACACTCTTGCAGATTTGATCCACCAAGAATTTACTACTGCACTATAGTGTCAGCCAATTATAATAGTAATTTTATTTGTTTGTTTAATATTATTATTTTGGGCTGAAGGCAAAAATTTTATAAGGGGAAAGATAAGAGTTGATTCAATCGACCTCAGTATATTAAATTGATCTCACTGGAATTTGAAATGGAACCATGAGGTATTCAACTAGGTACACTAAAATATCTAGTTGCTCCATATCTTTACCAACACAATCACTGTTTTAAATTCAAGTTTCTTAATTAGGCATGAAATCAGATTTGTTTAAACACTTTAAAAAGGTAAAGCAAGTTACAGCTATATTATCAGTACATTTTGTTCAGAATGTACTGATAATGATTTCTTACATTGGCACAAGCCCACATTTGTAGGGTGTATTGAATGCAGAAAAGCAAAGAGACATACTGCCAGTACACCCCACTGCCCTAATATTTACAATAATAATAGTGATTGCTTTGATATTTTATTTCGAAAAAATTAAATGCTAATTGAGAATTCGGAGAAAACCCAGTTTGGAATACTTTGCAGCTGTGACAATTTCTTCATTTTAATGCAAATTTGTATGTGCACTGAAATATGAAAAGGCAGGGTAAATCTGTAATTTGTCACTTAACAGGCTGCATGTGATAGTCAACCTTTAATATAGCCAATGATCTGTTAGAGATGGTTGACACTTTTAATTTGCAATGTCTTAATATTCCTGTTGAAAGGAAATTGATTTTATCTTTTGAGTTTCATCTATGAGTAGAGTATATTTTCCAAAGATTGTGGCACAGTGAATCAAGTCGTTAGTGACATGGCAGTGCTAATAATAATCAATATAGCCAATTTATTAGTTCTCTGTAGAAATATGAGAAATACATTTAAGATACATAGTATAGATGCAGCCAGTCTACAAGGTAGTAATTTTACTTTTGTAAAAAGTTTTTATTTTCCTTTGTAAAAATGTTAATATTTAGCTGCACTGTGGTGGTGGATTAGCAGAATGTTAGTGTCAAACAAAATGCCTTGTAGTATATAGTTACAGCCCTTTACGTTCTGATTTCAAATACTGTTGAGGTCAACTTTGCCATTCATTCTTACGGAGTTGATACAATGAAGTACCAGTCAAGTACTGGGATTGATTTAATCGATTATACCCCTCCCCCAAATTTGAGGCCTTGTGTCTATGTAAGAAATCAATATTTAACTGCACTAAGTGTAGTTATTCTTTTGACTAAACCAGTGTTATTGTTTAGGCAGACTTATGTAAGGAAATTGTTGAGGGAGATCTTACATATGGAGGTCAGGAGACTACAAAGAAGCTCCTCTTTCGCTTTAAAAAATCAAGCATTTTATTGAAGTTGGAAAGATGTGACCTGTAATTTAGAAGCCAGTTGCAGAAAGGTAATAAAATTTTCATGTCAATAAAAAAAAAATTTTTTAAATATATTTTTTCCCTTTTTTGAATTTCAATAGGATAGATAATACAGCCTAATATTTTGGAGCATAAATATATCAATGTGGATACAATTTTAATACATTTGATTAAATCATGATATATGTGCAACCTCAGCTCTAGGCTTCCTAGGCAATGCTGATCTTACATTTGTAATTTTTGGTTTGTTCATAGGCAGAAGATAAGAATCAAGATTTTATTCTTAACTTGTAATTGATTTCACTTATCTGATACAATTTTTTTTTAATTTTTTTTACAAGTTTTACTTGATACATCTCCATGTCTTTAACTTCTGAAGTAAAGAAGTGAAATATCTAAAATATTACAATGTTTGAAATACTTCTTACTATAACTAAAATGCAGTATTTAACTTGTATGAAATGTTATGACTCTTATACGAGAATATTTCTCAAGCTTTTAATACAATATGTAGAAAGTCAATATTTTCTTTTTAAAATCTCAATTCTTTTGTAAAATGTATGAATCTTATTTTAGTTGAATGATATTAAAATCTAAAACCAAGCTAGCAAGTATTACATTTAATTTATCTTATTTAATATTAAATTGTCATTAGAATAATTTACTTACAAATCTTTCAGTAAAAAACAATAAAATGAAGAATAAAGCAACAAAATTTCGAAAAAATGACAAATGCTTTGTGTTGCAAGAAGAAAATTAACTAACAAAGTAAAGAGATTGATAAAAATGTGCTCATTGATAAAATATTTATGTTTCAAGTAACACACAAAGAATTGCATGAACTGAAGAAAGGCCATTTTCATTTTACAAGTAATATAATTTTATAAATTACTCCCATTTTTCAGCCTGGAAAAAGTCAAATTTAAATACACGAATATAATTTTATCAAATTTACTTCAAGATGATATTTAATAGATTTCAGAGCCCAGTGGTAAACTAATATATATGCTATTTTACAAAGACCACCTGATGCAGTCAAGTCTATAGAATAAAAAGAGTTTTGTACTTAAGTTAAAAGTATTAAAATAAGTATTAAAATATTTTGTATTAACTATTTTGCAACTTTTTCAGTTTATTTGTTGAGATTTTAAAATTTGGATCTCCAACTAGTTTACATTACATTTTGACCATCTTCAGAATCCATATCCTTCAGAAATAGTACAATGTCTTGGACTGAACTCGCTACTGTTTGGGATAAAGTATATACAAAAATAGGGACAAGATTAAAATCAATAAAATTGAGCAAATTCAATCCCAGATAGGGTACCAAAGCCTCTGGATTGTGTGTGTTTGAGTTTACAAATGAGAAAATAAATTATGGTAATGTGATAAGATGTAATTTTGTCAAGGAATGTCATACGACCAGACACCAATGTAGAAATAGACCATAAGAAGCTTGTGAAATAAGACCCAGTTTACCAAAGGATAGATTAAGTTGGTGAGAAGATATTTTTGAAGACTCGTTTGGCTTTTGCTATATGGTACAACAAATGTAAAATAAATGATGATAATGAAATCAATATGTATAAATAAAAACAAATCATAACAGACAGAAGGTAAGTCAAGTGACTCAACCCAATATATTATTGGTAATTCTTTCATTAACAATGGAGATAAGAAAGGTAAAGTTAACCGTAACAATATCCAGCTGAACCCAGAAATGTGAGGCACCAAAACAGATACCATAAAACATCCACTCCTGCTCTCAAATATTTGCTCTAATTCCATCACATTTTAATTATTGAAGAGGAGAGGCATAGTCAATTGTATCCAGCCCATCATCGTCATCAGCATCTTCATTTTCCATGCTTGCATGGCTTGGACAGGTGATTTCAGCTCGAGTTGATTCCTGATTGGAGTCACCACTCTCCTAGACGGGTCGGCAGCCCACGTCTCGCTCGTATGTTTCATTTGGCTTGGTTTCTATGGCTGGATGCCCTTCATATCACCAACCACTTTACAGTGTACTGAATGCATTTTATCATGGCACCAACACGAGACGATGCCTTGGTTTCCTCCAGGCTAAAGAGTCCTCTCTACTCTACATAGTCTCCGTCCTTCGAAGGGCAAACATGACCTGAGAGTGTGCAATGCATGACAGGGCAGGTGTGAGGGGGGTGTATTGATTGGATGGTTGTGGGAGAGGGATGTCTCTTGCAGGCCAAAGAGTCCTATGTACTCTATTCTTTGGAGTGGGGGTAGATGTAGTCAGTGTAGGTAGGAGGTGAATTTGATGGGGGGGGGGGGCGAAGATAGTGGTGGCTACTAATTAACCTTGAAGTTGAGTAAATACCATAAAGCATTTATTTAGTCTGGGATGCTACTGTCTCAGTCATCTTAAATAATAATAATAATAACTTCTTATATAAATGCGAAGCCTTAGATATTTAATAAAGTGTAGGAGGAGGAAAATGTTAATTATTTTCATTAGGAACAT
Source organism: Muusoctopus leioderma (assembly GCA_027124095.1). Lineage (NCBI taxonomy): Eukaryota > Metazoa > Mollusca > Cephalopoda > Octopoda > Octopodidae > Muusoctopus > Muusoctopus leioderma. The sequence continues at coordinate 15,018,074 of JAOPJM010000001.1, forward strand.
AGACGATTTATGGATTGAAACAAAAATCCTATTGCTGCACTATGGTGCCTACCATCTTAGTAATTTCTTACATTGACACAAGGCCATAGATTTTCAGAGTAGGGGTGCAGTTGATTGATTGATTTCAATTTATTTTGTATGGTACTTATGTTGTCAGCACTGAAGAGATAAAAGGCAAAATTGATACCCACAGAGTTTGAACCAGAAGCTAAAACATTGTAAGGCATTTAGTAGTCTATCTCTCTACTAATTGTATTACTCCACTAATATGTTTAAGGGAAGAAATAGGAAGTTGAAATGTTCAGGACTTTCCCAAAGACATTAACAACATAAATAAACTAGATTCCATTTGGAAGTCAAAAGTGGGTCATGGATTAAGCTTACCAATAGATGGTGAAAATATCAATGATAATACGAACATTTAAATGAAAGAACTACTGGGTTTTCTCTCCTGACAGTGGAGACAATTTATTCTGATATGTTACTCTACTTTAAGAGTTCATTTACCCCCATGGGTATAGTTTGGAGAGGGATAGACTCCGACAGGCTGACTTGCCCTAAACACAACGCATGTAGTCAAAATCTTCAGTGGTGCCCCTAAGATCTGTTAAGTTATGGACTTGTCATATTCTACTTTAAAGCCAATAGCATCAATAAATAGGTTTCTTTTAACCAGGCACAAAATGGCTATATTTCACGGGAAAATAATGGGATGTTGTGGCCTTTAATCCTTTCTCAAAGATATTAGCAGCCTCCTTTCTCAAAGATATTAGCAGCCTAAGAGAAGTAGAATGATTTCAGACTGAAATCCAAACTTGGATCATCAGGGGCTTAACTTTTGTTCTAATTTGGCTACCAAGCTCTGATATAATACATAATGATTTCTTTTGACTAAGCACAATACCAATTTCTTAAGGGATGATGTATAGTCAATGGAATCAAACTTAGTATATTGCTGGTACATATATCAGCCCATGAAATTATATACTTTAATACATTTAATACTCTGCTATATTGGTGATCTCCCCAGCCTTTACTGATAAAATGGATATTCATTTCTTTAGAGTAAACACAAGTTGAATTAAATAAGTGTAGGTGACAAAATATTGAATTAAATCAACTGGTACTTGTTTTCACCACCCACCCTCACCTGAAGGAAAGGCAAAGATGACTTTGGCAAGATACGATCATGGAAAAGTAAAAGATAATAAAGCCTCTTACCCAGTGTTCTACTAACTTGGCATGCCAAGTCTTGACTGCTTTGATGAAAGTGAAAAAAACTATGCATGGACACCAATTCTACTGATTTGATATCAAGAAAATTTCAAAAATTTATTTTTTCTTTCAATTATTAAAAGGGTTTTACAGAAATCATAACTTGTATCTTCACTTTTCCTAGATAATATTAAAAAGCTTCATAAATATTAAAATAATGGTTAGATTATTATACAAAGTGTGAGGTTAAGGTCCTGAACTACTAACCTCATGGCCATGAGTTCAAACCTAACTACAGCCATTGTAAGGGATATAACTCTGTTGGCTTTATTTTATCTGATTGGGGTTCCACTCCTATTTCCTAACTGGTTTGCAATAAGAAGGGAATTCAGCTGTAAAAACCAAGTTGCTCCAACAAAAAGCCACCCTACTCATGCAAACATAGAAAATGTATGCGAGGGTGTTCTAAAATTATATATTAGCCAAACTAACAAGGTTACTAAGTAATTTGTTGATCTATTGACAACATTAAGCATTATGATAAAATTGGTGACCTAATGAAATTATGTGAGTATCTAGGTATCATTTAATGGATTCAGTTGCTCTAATAAGATCATTCACAAATTAGTACAAGGTCATTAGTTAATTTAAGTATGCCAACTATAGATCTAACAAGATCATTACGTTCAATCCAAAGACTTAAAGTTATCAAAGAACTGGTGATGGATGGTAGAAATGGTAGTGTTGAATCAAATACCTTGCATTACTTAGCTACATCCCTTCACATACTGAGTTAAAATCCTGTCAAGGTATCTTAGCTTTTATCCTTCCATGTTTATAAAATATATACCATTCAAAATAGGGGTTCATTCAATTGACTATACCCTTTCTCCCAAATTTACTGCCTTGTGCCACAATTAGAAATCATTATTTATCAAAGGCAGTGTTGGACTAAATGCCTTTCAATATCTAGTTTCATCTTTGAACCTTCCAAGTTCCAATCCAGCAGGAGTTGACTTTAACTTTTATTCCTCAAGAGTTGATGAAACAAGTATCAGTCATGTGGTGAAATCTATTCAATCAACTAAACCCCTCCCCACAAATTTGTGCCATTGTAAGAAATTATAATCATTATTTTGTTGTCTAAGGAGAGAGGATATTTTAGAAGTAAGATACTTTCAGATAAGTTTCAAACTTAAAATCGGAGATGTTTACAATTATAATTAAATTATCCTTAAAAACAATAATTTAGAAAATAAAATAAGAAAACATCTATTTATAAATAATATTGTTTAAAGTGTAATAATTATATATACTAATTTTTAAAGTCACTATCAGATAGGGAGAGTTACAGTGCAAGTTCTTAGAGTACTGATCTACCAGCCAGTATTGATAGTTCTTTTCCCATCAGTGGTTCAGTATAGCCAGAAATGGGTAGCTGAGGATGAGCTAATGCCCTATAAAATGGCTCCATATACCTTCCACGAGTAAATTGATCTCTGCTGGACAAACTATGTCCCATGTGTCTTCGTCATGGCACTGGCACCATTAAACTGGGAAGGGTCTGAAAGTGAGTGTTCAGCACTATAACACTCAAAATCCAGTATGCGCCTGCTATGGAATCTGGTGGCCCTAGCTTGTGTTTGTAAGCTGGAGTAAAGCCAATTGTCATACTACCTCCTATGATTTGGCTGCTTCTTCCAGTTTGACATCCTGGTGATTAGAAAATGTGACTTGATAAGACTGGGAGCCCTCCTATTGTAAAACCACCCAAGAAAACTCCTTCAGCTAAACCTGCAAGGTGTAATCTGAAACATCCCATTACTATCACTGTACTTAAGTCTCAATAACAATCCACATAGATGTAAACAGGTACTGTTGAGAAGTAAATTTCACTGTTGTAAGCAACAGTAAGGGCTGTGTAACTAATGAGTTTTCGGTTAAACTTATATTTCTGTGATTAAATCCACCCATGAGCAACACACATGATGGACTGGCATTGAATCTGAGAGAAAGAAGACTCAACAGCTAAATGAGTTGAGAGACAACTCAACAGCTAAATGAGTTGAGAGAGAAGACTCAACAGCTTAATGAGTATAAAATTGGGATAAGGTTCAGCATATTACAATAACAGAAAATAGAAAATAAACATTTTTTTCACATAATTCTTTAAAAATGTTTTATTTGAGAAAATAGAATTTAAGAACATTTCAAATGCACAGTTAAATCAATGAAATAAAATAAAAGATCTATTTGTCCCAAATACATATCACTATTGAAATGAAAAGAAACATTAGAGATATATGTAATTAGTCCAATTATTACCTAAGTAAAGTTAAGGTGGAGGTTTTTGAAGAGAGTATTTTGTCTTAATTTCTCTGTAAGATCAAGCAAGATAAATTGGTTGTGAAAGTAACAGTAAGATGATAAATACACAAATTTTGTAACAAATCTTTGGTTCTTAATTGGAATAATTAATTAAAGGAGAGAAACCTGTGTGATATAACAATGGTGATGAGTAGAGTACTTGAACAAAAAATGAACTGCCCCACTTCTTGACAAGCAGTAGATTGGTACTCAGACCTAAAATATATAGATGTACTGAAATAGGATGATGTGGCATTTAGGCAATGAAAATGGAGTGAAATTGCTCCAACTGGGAAATGAAACCTAGGTCATGGATTTGCTTTAACCACTTTATGGTGCTCAGCAATGATAATAAGAATGAGTTCTAATATAGGCACAAAGCCTCATATTTTAGATACAGGGAACAGTCAATTATACCAACCCCAGTAGTTGATTGGTACTCATTTTATTGACCTTGTGAGGAGAAAGACAAAGTCAATCTTGGCATGATTTAAATTCAGAATCAATGATGACAGAATTTGCATATGATTACCATCAGTTATGCAAGCATATTCAGAAGTACCATGGTATAAATGATGAGACATAAACCATGACAGGGCATGATGACCCTGAAGCCTATGATCCAAATGAAGACCATCCATTCAATCAAACCTCCAGTTCCCAATTTGAAGAATGCACAGCCCATGAGGGAATCTACTGTTGTCACCAGCACAGAGAAGATATAATGAATGATAATTGTAACACAAGCACAATGTCACACATTTGTAAGGGAGGGGTCTAGTTGATTAAATTGATCCCAGTATATATTTGGTACTTATTTTATCAATCCTGGAGAAAAGAGAAGCAAAGGTGCAATTAGAGGAAGATAAATTGCTGTTTAGAATTACTGTTGATTGCATGTATGTAACTAACTTTTTAGAGTGAGACACTCAAATTAATTAAAACAATTCCATATATAGAAGAAAAAACTGAAACTATTATTTTTGCTTCTTTCAATTTTCAACAAAAATATCTGAATAAACTATGTTTTTTCATAAGAGTTAAAAAAAAAATCCACTAATAATTTAAACTCTGAAATAGAATTAACATCTTAAGAGGAAACAATTTCATAGTATTTTATAATAATAAATTGGAGTTCTATAAATGTGTATGGAAATTTCAAACTATCTCTTCTAATGCTGATAAGATACAGATGAAAAATAACTAGCTTCCTAGGCTATTTTAAGTGTATTCATAAACCCACTAAATAATTTTAATAAGATTATTTACTGTAAGTAAATTATCAATTTGAAACTTATTAACAGTTTAACCCTTTTGATACCAAACCGCCTGAAACTGCCCCTGGTTTTATGATAAAAACCATTTGTTTTAAAGTGTTCATATTTAAATTTAAACCTTCCAATATAAATTTATGGAAGAACTTTTTGTTAAGTTATGTTCCAAGCACAAACTTTTAAACAAGAAAGTTAGTTATTTTACTAAATCCCTCCAAATTCTTGATTATTTTAAACATTAATTGAAAATCATAGGCAGTGTATTTCATTGGAAATATGGTAATGAAAGGGTTAAATGCTGATAAACTTTTATATGCATTAATTAATGCCTGAGCTAAGACATTTACGCCATTACCACATGAAATTAAACAGTGAAACAGCAGCATCTAGCCAGTCCAGAGCATATTATTTTGAACAGTTTGTTCTATGGGCAACTTCTTTTTTTATTGGTCTGTTCTAAATCTATTCCAAAATGTCTTCCCTATCCATGAACATATTTTATTGTTACTGAAGTATAGGATACATGTTTATAAGCAATATGAAAATCTATTTTAGGATGTTCAGCATACTGCTAATATAGCTGAATTAACCAAACAGCCATCACAGCAAATATGAAAGATTCCTAAAAATAGCTCTGATTTCTGCAACATAGAAAGACAAAAGTGGAAAATCAGAAACCTATTTTAAAACTCAATATCATAATAAGCATGATATTAATTCAATAGCTAAAATCACATACACACATATCATAGTTAGCTTTTTCTCTAAATTTAAAAAAAAAATCTTTAAAAATATTAAGTTATCAAATAAATTAATAAATATAAATGGTTTGTTCTGTTATAGAACATATAACTAAAGTACCAAGTAACTGACTGAATCCACATACCTCCTTAATAATATAGAGATTCAATTTGGAAGTGATTTAGATACCTGACTAATACAAATATAAATATCTTTGGCTTTAAACAGATTAACTGGAGACTATATAGAACACTAATAAATACAACCTAAATTCATCTGTTAACATACAGAGAGAGAGAGAGAGAGAAATGTACTTGAAGGTGCAGGCTCCAAAAGATGCAGTAACCACAATCCTCCTTCCCTTCATCACTAAATAGCCCATATATATATTGAGGCAGTGTGCATGGCCTAGTTGGTAGAGAGTCAGAATGAGAGCTTTAAAGTATCCAAAGTGTCACTGGTATGTCAATGGCTAATTCAAATCCTCTCAAAACTATATTAAAATTTGTATTCAGGCAGAAGAATCCACTAAGATAATTGCTTTGGTGATATAGTAGATATTTGCAGAAAATATACACTTGACAATTTAAGAGAACAGATTTTAAATATTAATTTTTTTTTTAAATTTCCTCTGTAAATTTGATATTTTTTATTCTCCAACAGTCCAGAAAGTTCATATATGAATTTAATTAGAAGAGCAATAATGAATGTTTACCTCTCTAGTGAACAATCAGAATGATGTTGTTTTGAAGTTTGGTAACATGCATTCTTGTTTGCTTCCTACACTTACTCTACAAGATGGTACATTTGTTTAGGCATATACTAATCAGCATAGGTTTTTATAAAATTAAATTTGATATTAAATACTTTACAAAATCAGAAATTACTTTAGAGAAAGAAAATAAAAATCATCTCACATATTCCATATTACTGGATTTACTTTGTTATTATGGGGGAGTGAAAAACTAAATGTCAGAAAGACAGATTTCTAGAAATAAATAAAAAACTCAAACAAACATGCTGATATAGGATAAAAAAATTTAGAATAAATGCTAGTGAATATGAAAGATGAGAATGAATCCAATTTTAGTGAGAGGGGAGTGTTTTTGTTTTTTCACAAGCAGGCAAGTTATAAATGTACACAGCCAAATATTCTGGAAACATTTAGAACTTCTCTTCCAGATAAAAAAAAAATAGTATTTAGACAGAGGCAAAGGTGAATTATAAAGCAACCATAACTGGATATCATTTCTTTCTTTTTGACTTTTCTTTCATATATTTAATATAAAAAAAAAAACTTATTCTTTGGTTATTTTATACTTTTTCTTAATACTTGGAAATTAAAATAGAAATGAATAAAGGAATGATGGTGAAAAGTGCAATATTCCAAGCTGAGAAATCAAGAGAGAAAAAGAAGATAGAACTAGAGCAAAACAAAAAAATATATAAATTTAAATCATAATTTCACCTTTTGTAAACAGAACATGTGCTCTAGTTACAAATTCACATAATATTCCAGAACAAGGGAAGCAAATAGGATAACTTAGTAGTAGTAGTAGTAGTAGTAGTAGTAGTAGTAGTAGTAGTAGCAGTAGTAGTAGTAACAGGGGATTAAAATCTGAAATGATAAATTATAAAACAAAAAAAATTGAAAAAGTTTTCAAAAAGATAAAAAATAAAAAATTATGCCTAAGAAATAAATACTGTACAGATAAAATGTGATTACATAAATATATATATATATATATATATGTGTGTGTGTGCTGCCCAGCCATACATCAACAAGTGTACCTTCCTGCCATTTAATGAAGCTTCTCAAATGCCACACACGATTTTGATGCACTGGTGGTGCTTGTAAAAGGAGTGGCCCTAGTAATGAGAAACAACAAAGTTGTCATCATCTTTAGTGACAGGTTACACCGAGGCCCTTTTATTCTTCTTTGCTCTTTCATTCTTTCTTGTCATTTGTTTGTTGTTGCCTTTCTTTTATTTTTTCATTAATAGGGAGAAAAAATATAAATAAATAAAAACAAAATCAAGCCAATAAAGGCCTCCATTAGTGCTACCAAAGATGGGGTTCATGCTGTGGCATTCGTACAACGCCAACACCACCACCAAGACGACGGTAGTTCATGCTTCCACATAGTCGCCAACAGTTCTGTTCAGGGTCATAAAGTTCAATGGTTTTTAAATATGTTGTGCCGTCAAACCCTCCAATAGCCATCAACTGGCCATTCACAACTGCTAAGCCCACCTGGAAAAAAAATAAAAAATAAAGATAACCATAATGAAAACAAGTTGTTTTTTTTTTTACTATGTTACATGTTTTTCTGTGCTAAGAGAGTTGTGTTTATATGCAGCTACATGGATGACTTCTTACTTTTAAATACCTAAACTTTGAAATGTGAGTGATGCTGGATTTTAGTTACCAACTTAATGCCAGAGACATTAATTCTCATTAATGGGTGACATGGAACAAAGTGTTGTCTTGTTAAGTAATACATGGATAGATAGAACTGGAAACAACAGAGAAGTGTTCAAAAAGGAGAAAGAAGGCTTGAGAGAGAAAGTAGATTTGTGGTGAAACTCTGAATATTGAGAATACATTCACAAATTGTGAGAATGCATTCAGAAATGGAGTGACAGTGACAAAGAAGCTTAGCTGAAAAGAAGAGCAAGAATTTTGCTTCCATTAAATCTTGGCCAAAGTTATTGCCTTTTGAAACTTGAAAGTCGTTGAGAAAAGCAAAAGATAAAAAGAGTTCCAAGAGATATCAATGTAGCAATTGTCTCTATTGAGTTTTATATATAATTTAATGTTTTTGAGAAGTTTCTGTTTTTGCAGATAGAGGACACAATTGAATGTTTCAGTTTTAAACATATGAGTCTGAGAGATAGTGATATGGGGGAAAAAAGAATTAATTCAGTGATGCAGTGTTTCAGAGATAATTGGAATGCCATCAGGATACCAAGAGTTATGTTCAGGGAATGGAAGGTTGGTTAAACAGAGCAAGAAACAAAGGTATGACAGATAAAAGACGATTGAGTAAGCTTTGTTGGATTTAAGTAAAATATAAAATTTAAGATAAAAAACTATATATAAAATATAAAAATATTGGGTTTCAATAAAATCCAAAACAGGAAACTAACAAAAGAAACACTAAAATGTAAATGTAACACTTACACCACTGCGTCGCGAGGTCATAGCTACAACTGGTTGCCAAGTGTTTGTTTGAGGGTTATACCGTTCCGTACTACTTAACTCTGTCGTATCATCTCGACCACCAACAGCATATATCATATTGTTATATACAGCAACACCGAGGTGTTTTCGTCTGGTTCCCATCGGCGACACTGGGTTCCAACGATTAGTTCTTGGATCATAGCGTTCAACTAGATTGTTTGAGGAGGAAAAAATGAAGAAGTAAATATATTGTTAAAATCATCTTTCTAATGATTAAATACACACCACTGCTGCTGTCACATCATCATCATCAGTGCCATCTCCCTTATCTTAGCATAACTCCATGAAGTCAAACTTAGTTACTCCATTTCAGAATTTTATTATTCAATACCTGCTTCTATTAAACATCAACCTGAAGTGTAAATAATTCAAGAAGGAAGTCAATTTAAATCAGGCTTTAATTTACTAAAAGTTTCATTGACATCTACTGGCAGAACTGCAGAGATAGTAGTTTACAAAAGTTTTTGTAACAACAGTAGCAGGTAATAATTGCAGAATCTCATGGAGATTCAATAACTATTTCTATTGTTATTATAATACAGCATTATTTACATCAAATTTTTACATTCTTCCCCGCTAAAATACATTCAATATTATTATAACAATATCTCAAAATTTCAATGTTTTTAGGTGTAATCATACAATACAAAATATTTAAGTATAACCATATTTTTCAATGGGTCTTTTAATGAGAGTAGACTGACATAGCACAAAGACTGTAGACAGTTCATCAGTGTGTAGTGTTTGATAGGGTTGTCGTGTAGGTGCTTCATCAGGAGTCAGAGTAGACGAGTCAAAGCAATTTTCAGGAATAATTGATACTTTTAATTGGAGTATTCTCATATCTAACCTTAATCTTATCTTCTAATGGGGCAAAGTCCATTATTGCTACAGTTTCTTCTCAACCACTGGGAAAACAAATATGAGCACATTGGGGATTTGATTCCAATAGTTCAACTCCTTGGACTAAAGGGTTGTCCTTATTATGGATGTACCTCTTCAATAGAACCTTTCTGGGTGAGGAAAGTTAGGCTGGTATGCTCACCAAAGATGTCATGTTCATAGTGAAACAACTGCATATACACAAGTATATACAATTTTAGTATTTACCTACAACACCTCGACAACATTTCCAGCATACTAAGAAGAAATAGCAAAGAAATAAAAACAATGTACAAACAGTCTAAGAACACTCATATACATCACATTCAGCCAACATAAAAAAAATACCAACAATAGTATTATATTAGATCCATTATAGATTATGCCAGTCCTGCCTGCCTGCCTGCCAATCTCTCCATAGCAAAGAACACAAAGTAGTGCACTTTACATCGTCACAGACTGCATAGAAATCATACCCATAAACCACCTACATAACAAGATAAACATATTCAAAATAAAAGACTATCTAGACATGCAAGTAGCACAGTTTGTTGCTGCAGTAGCTCTAATGCATGCAAATCCCTGCAACTACATGTACAATCACCCTAGACACTCAGACACATCAACAAGATTTCAGAACACTACTAAAACACTATTCCTCCTACTCAATCCAACACCACAAACAGTACATACACACAAAATAGCAGCATCAATAACCTCATTCACCCCAAACATTGAGCTGATGACTTTTCATTAGAGAAGGTGAAGAGGAACAGTAACTGCTACATTCCAACTGAATTCACATTACTCAACTCCACTGTGGCCACTACCAGAACCTACATAAATAGACTACAGAGTGGAGAAAATGGAACATGTTTAGATTGCCACAAAACTGCATACTAAGAGATGCTGCATATTGGTGTGCATTGTGTGGTCCTCAACTGGGTAGAGGCATGGTACATCTGAAGTACGGGATCTGTGGATCACACCCAGTCAGTTAACTGACTACCTATAAGCTACATGTCTACTAGATTAGGGTTGACAAGGACTATACAACAACAACAATCCATTACCACCATTACTGTTAATAAAACCATCATACTAACTTCACAACTACTACTGTTATCAAACAATAACACAACACAATGTAATGTGTGAAGTGAAATACAAAATGATGACCCTCTCTGATATATCAAGCACTACCTCTCATAAACTGCCATGTCTCCATCTGCAATAGAAGCTAGCATCAATATGAAATTCAGTCCTTACCTGTATTCAGTGGGGAAGTACCATCACTGCCCCCAACTGCATACAGATATCCACCAAGTACAGCTACACCTACTCCAAGCCTTCGGGTACTCATAGATGCCACTTTGGTCCATTTATTTATCTGGGGATCATATCTGAAATTAAAAAATATAGAGTAGATTAAGAGCAGATATTAAATCATATTTGATGTAATTTCTATTTTCATTGGTTTGGTCTGGGGGAAGAGGCTGTGCCCATGGCCTTTGCAAGTTCTCTGAGACTAATGAGATTAATGCAGTTAATGTTCCTCTTGAATAGTTGCACATTGATGGTTGCAGGAAGGACTGAGCATAGTGGTTAAAGGAGGGCCTGGTGTGGTGGACACAATATAAGTATTGAGAAAAGAAGAGATGAGCGAGTTAATAGGGCCTTGGTGGCAGTGGCACAAGACCAGCCAGCTCCGAGGAACAGGCCACTGTAGTAGTGATAGAAAAGGTAGAGAAAGGAGACAGCATGTCCGTGAGCCAGATGTTGGTGAGTGACTTCATGCCTATCAGTCGAGTGGCCTTTTTTTAGATATAGTCATAGATTTCTGTATGTGTAGCAGCACCACTATCCCAGATGTGGGATCAGTACTCCATTGTGGGTCTCACTTGAGCTTTGTAGAGTGTTAGTAGTATTTTCTGGGTCTGAAGAGGAACATCAGTCTTTATCATGCAGTCTTTGCTAAGTTAAGGATGTACGTTTTTCCAGGAGAAATTCCCAGTGATGGTGAGGCCTAGCATTTGTAGTGACCTTGAGAGTTCTAGTTGTATGCTGTTCATGTTTAGGAGCAATGGTATGATACTGTTTTTTAATGTGTAGTGATTGTGTTTTTGTGCTATTGAAGGAGACAAAATTGGCATGACCCCATTGGAGGATATTTTCAAGATCTTTGTTCAAAGAGTCAGTACAGGTTTGGTGTGAAGTATCTGGGTTGCATTGAATGAAACTTGGGTGCAGATAGTTAGGGAGGAATGAAGAGTGATATCATTGGAGGTGACAGCAAAGAGGTTGTTGATGTATAGAAGGAAGAGTGTGAGAGACATAATTGAAACCCAAGGCACACCAGAGCTGATCGAGTGTGGATCAGAGAGAGTGCCATCAGCACATCCCATGATGGTGTAATCTGACAAGAAGCCACCAATCCAAGAGATGGATGGAGCCCATAGGCGGGCATATATATAATTTACTTCTGCAGGGAAAGTAACCCACAGAAATTTGAAGTCTAAGTATACATGCATTTATGGATATGTAATTTAGAATACAATGTCTGTAAAATTAAGAAGTTGGACTACTACTCATATGGTCATAAATTCAAACATTATTATAGCCATTATGTGTTGTTCATGGGCAAGGCACATAACTTTCTGCATGTCTCTCTACATAACAACAGGTTCTATCAACTCCAGTTTCAGTGATTAGAGATTAGAAGGACATCCAGCTATAAACAAATAACTAAATTAAAACTCTTTGACTCATGCTAGCATGAAAATATGGATGTAAACAAAAAAAAGAAGAATTTCTAACAACCACTATTTGTCATTATTATTTTTTTTAAAAGAATAATAATTGTTTCTACCATAGGCACAAGGCCAACATCCCCAGTGCTTGACTGGTACTTTATTTTATTGACCCCCGAAGGATGAAAGGAAAAGTTGACCTCGGCGGGATTTGAACTCAGTGTGCAGTGAACCAGAACGAATACTTTCAAGGCATTCTGTCTGACACGCTAACGACTGCCAATTCGCCGGCTATTAATTGTTTCTAATTTAGGCACAAGGCCAACAATCCCAGTACTTGACTGGTACTTTATTTTATCGACCACGGAAGGATGAAAGGCAAAGTTGACCTCGGCGGGATTTGAACTCAGAGAGCAGTGAGACAGAAATAATACCGTAAGGTATATTCTGTCCGACACGCTAACGACTCTGCCAATTCGCCGAATAATAATAATGGCAGATAGTGGTTGTGAGGTTAAAAAACTAAATTATTGATTGAAAACTAACCTAGTTACAGCCATTGTGTTAGAGAGGTGGCACCAAACCAAGACATTATTCTGCTTCTCTTAGTCTAGTCAGTGTGACTGAGAAATAGGTTTCACTTACACTTCATAGTGCAAAGGTTATTGCTAGGGAGGACATTCATCATCAGTCTACTGCATTTTTCCATGCAGGTTTTGTAGGACTGCAATGCAGCTTTTTGCCATGTATTTTAATCTTGCATTACTTTCTCTAAAGTTCAATCTAATTTTCCCAATCTAATAATCCAAATTCTTTTTTGGACTATTTGCACTTCTATTGCAAGTATCATCAAACTGTAAACCCCATTGCTCTAACAATTCATATGCAAATATTCAAATTTGTAGAACTATCAAACCCATCAAACTCTAAAAGAGAAATAGGTGTCCAAAAATAAGGATACTGCAATCCATCTTTTTTTCTACACTCATTAATTCCAATTTATAATGATAGCTTTTTTACTCTTTATTCAACATTTTAACCATCTTCAGTGTTATCGATTTGTTTCTATTCTAGACAACTTTATTGTCCTAACCTTCCTCAACAGTAAATACAAGAACAGAACATTTTTAATTATTTTCAAAAAGATTTAAGAAAAATAAAATTGCTTTATGAAAACAGAGAAAAATTTTTAACATTTTCCTTTGAAATTACTATAAGCAACTAATCTCCATAAAACCAGAAGCTTAAATGCTTTATATCTCCTCTTTCCAAAATCCCACACTGGGGTACTGCTCACATATCTGGGATGTTGCTACTGCTACATACACACACCCTAGATTGTATCCAACAGAAGGCCATCTGGTCGATTGACAAACATGCACTTATTATGGCTCTTCAACTACTAAATCACAGATGCACTGTTTCTTTATTCTGCCTCTAGTTAACTGCATATCCCCTTCACTCAGGCCCACCTGACACACCTGTCTCTCCTCCTCTCTTCATACCTGTTAAGTCTTTCCTCCAAGATCTCACACTAGAATCATTACTCCCGGCAAAGGTCATGTCCCTCATCCTATTTGTAACCTATAACCACTCCCCAAGCGTTTATATTTTATCTCTGGTCTTTCCCACTTAACGTTCATAAAGCTAGTAGTTTATTATAATGTAAAATACACATTTTCCTCTCTAGTTACTTTCTATATAATCAGGAGTTTGTTAAGACTTGCTTGTCTCTTCAAATAATCTCCTGAATTAAAGTAAATTCATAATTTGTACTATAGAAATAGGTGTATGAAACCTGAAGGATCTTCTTAGTGTAAAGATTTAACCTCAAAAGAAAGAAAAAAAGCTAAAATTACCTTTCTACAAAATTCAAGCAAGATACACCATCTTGGCCTCCAACCGCATACATGTGTCCATCTAATACAGCTACACCAACACTTGTTCGACAAGAGCTGGTTGGTGCAACATCACTGCTCCACTGATTTGTTTGAGGATCATATCTACAAGTATTAATTAAAACCAACATTAATTAAATGGATTCAGAAAATTACATATGAGGAAAATATAAAAGTTATTGATATCTGCATGTGATTTCATAATTTTAATGATCATTTTAGGTAACTGTATAGTGACTAAAGTGTTAAAAATGCTGGATTACTGACTAATAAAGGCCATGAGTTAAATCCTTTACACTGTGACTTCTTGAGTAAAGCAAATCTTCCAGAAACCAGATTTTCTGTGGCTTTTGCCAAATAAATTATGATTTTTAAGGTGAAGTACAGACTGCTACTACTTCTTAAATGGTAAAACTATTTCAGAAACACTAGACTTTTGTTTGATCAACAGAAGGAAACATTTTCTATATTTAAAAAAATATTAAAAATCAGACAAATTTCAAATCAATTTTTATCAATCACAGATCAATTTGTGTATCTACCATTTAACTGTATGATTTTTTATTAAATTTTCATGGTTACATAGATGCAGAAAGCCTTCTAACTTGAAAATCAAGCTTCCCATAGACAGATTTAGGTCAATGCATGACCACACAACAATCAATACCTCTTAATACCACCATCACATTTTAGGCTCACTTAAGCTCAGCCTTTTTTTTTTTAACTTGCATTACATACCTAACAAATTATTAGATGATTGCTTCCAACTGTAGACTGCATGTCCTTATTACAATCATCAGCACCAGTACCTTCACATCTCAATGTAGCATCATTTCATCTGTGAGATCTAAACTTCTATGATCTAATTTAATTACTTCATTCTAAGTTTACTTAAGTAGTAGAGACCAGTGGCGGATCTACTATAAAACTAATGAAGCTTAAGCTTCAGGGCCCCTAATCCGAGAGGGGCCCCAGAAGCAACTGTTTTTTAATGAGTGAATTTTACCAGCTGGTAACTGTGGTTCAATACTGTTATAATGGAAAACCATGCAAGAGAGTTTTAACATTTTTACCGATAGAAAACCATTCATCCATGACCTTGTTCAACAAAATACAAGTCCTGAGTGAACATA
>JAOPJM010000001.1:15063428-15081804 GCA_027124095.1 Muusoctopus leioderma
TATTATGAATTTTACAGGCAAGAAACACAGGTGCTTGAGGTGTTTTCACACAAAAATATTTCACTTTCACCATATATTCAATTATTCATGGGTATTTGATGATGTGGTACTGTGTGGAACCATGTCTTACAGGATGTTAAGACTTAATAAACAAAAGTGAATATACAGAAATCAGTTATTTTGAATAGTTCAAATTACAAATTATGACTTCTTTTATATACATTTTTATATTTAATTATAACTTATTTTCCCTTGCAACATCATATGCCCAACTAACACAATGAGATATCTACTCTCTTGTGTCTGAAACAGATTTGTAAGACATTAACAAATATACTCCATGGCGAAACACTTTCCAATGCTTCAATTTTATTAAACTTTCTATATAAATTTTAGCAGTAAATCAGAGCAAATGCAAATTTTTACATATTTAAGATGTAAAAATAATTTTGTTAGCTCCAGAAAAAAGAAAAAAATGAAATGCAAACAACAAATAAAAAGTGAAATAAAGAAAAAGAAAAAAGCAGTATAAAATATGAATACATAGAAAGAAACAAGGAATCAAAATCTTAATGCAAATGAAATCTATCTGAAAATGTACTTCCTATAAATATCAGCCATGTCATATGGAAACAATCTATTTATAAGTTTAGGTGGAGAGCCCACATCACTTGTTTTGAGCATTTTTTAAGGTTCTTGTCTTTTCCATATGACCTAGCCACAGGTTTCCTCTCACCACTGAATCCTGCAGGGAAAAGTATATCTAAAAAAATATTTGTGTATTGTTTTTATCAAGTATTTGTGTCCTGAAAACTACGACATGTCATTAAGTTCAAAACTTCAAACTTCTGTTATAACTGAGTATTGTAGTTCCCCAACATTATCCAAGTGGTACCCCATAAAACTGTTCATGACATTGAACTGGTAGTCACCTTAAATAGTTCTGACCACGTGCAAGCATGCAGAACTCAGGCAACGCCACAAAATTAGCATAACAATGACAGAGCGGGTAGATAGCTACAGTGTGCAGATGTTGTCTGGATATGTTTATATATTAATAATAGAATACAGTATAACATTTCTTCAACCATGAAAAATAAATTGTGTTAGTCTTTGTGATTTCCAAATTCCTTTGGTGATTCTGCAGCTCCTACATGGTGGTGTCGTACAACTCATTAAATTACTGTGAGGATTAGCATGATTTAGTAGCATTGGCAATTGAATATTAGCAGCAGTGGTAGTTGGGGAAATTTATGTTGATTTGTTTGAAGCATTGCTATAGGAGATCACATGATCAAGTGATGGCTCTACGGGAGATGAGAAGCTGATGTTGGCCCATTGATAACATTATTATGATTAGTAGATGTGCTTGGGGGAGGATATTTCAGGGCCATTTGTTCAATTGATGCTTTTCATCTTCATGTTTAATTCAGGCCGTGTTTATCTGCGGTAAATTCCATTATATTCTTGTAATGAACCATTGTCCAACCTTGTAAAAGTTGTTTACTGCTACTCTTAATTGTTTGCAAAGTAATTGCCAGCTAGAGATAACTTGCATGCACCAGATACACTGGAATGGTTAAAAAGAGGTAAATACTCAAATTCATGGACTATTAACTTTTAATGCAGATTTGACTTCTTGTACAGCTTTTTCTGCTGCACTATTTAGATTTTGGACTCTAAGTAGGACCTTAAATTTTCTTGCAGCTAAGTTGGTTTATCTCATCCTTTAATTGAATGAATTCTGGCCCATTGTCTGATACTACTGTAATTGAAATACCAGATCTAGAGAAGATGGAAAATAGACATTTCCTTGTTTTCTGAGCTGTTACTGGTACATAAAAAAGCTGGAATTCAAATAGTGGCTGAGTCAGCTATGATCAACACATTCCAAGCATTTTGTATGTATCTCCAGTCCATCTGAGAATCGGGTCACTTATCAGTACAAATGATGACTTTGATTCTGATTTTAGTGCACATGTAAGACGATTTGACAAATTCTTTAGTATCTCTACCAAGATTAGGCCACTAAACACAAGCTTTTGTTTACTTCAGTGTTTGTTGTATAGCTATAAGACTTCTCTTATGGAAAATATCTCAATCTTTCAACACACCATACCACTGTATAGACTTCATATTCAATATTGCTCCAATTCCTCTGAGTGCTAACAAGTGTATGACTAACATAGATTATGGGCCTTTTATTTTGAGACATTATTCCTGCTATTGCAGATTCAGAAGCATTAACAGTAAGAGTTGTTTCACACTTGGTAGAGAATGTTGCTAAAACAGAGTATTGTGTAAGAAGTACTTTTGTTTTCTTAAAGGCGTGTTCTTGATACGTTCCCTAAGTAAAGACATTCCTTTTTGCTGCAAGAAGAGGCTTAACTATGTCTGCAAATCTTTTTATAAACTGGTAGTAATAGTTTGTTAACCCCAAATATTTTTCAATTTCTTTTTAATTTAGAAGCACTAATCTGTTGTATCTCGTCTATTAGTCTGACTTTATGATGGGTTGATCTTATCTTTGAGTCCTAAGGAATCTATGAAAGATGCATGCTTAATGCATTTATTTTAGTTAATCAATACATTGGCTCCTTTCAGTCTAGTAATAACATTTTCTTGATAATTTATTCTGGGTTGCTGTAACGATGAGTATATCATCCTGATAATTAATTCTATGAATTCCTTTCAATATAGACTCCATACAATGTTGGAGATACTGAATAAAGACCATTGCTTGTATTTATTGCGCAAAAATAGGTTTTCATCTAAACCAATCTGCCAGTATGCACATTAATTGAGGTAAAAACATAATTGCTCTGTATATATCAATGGACATTGTTTCGAGATGAGGAGTTTGATGAGAAAAGGTTTGAATCTGGTCATTTAAATGTAATTTGTAATTGGCACCATCTTTCTTTTGCACCCATACAATTGGGGATTTATTGTTGACACCTTTATACAGATATATTCTTAACTTCTCATAACTTTAAGAATGTGACATTCATTTTCAACCTCCTTTTTTATGTGTACTAGAATTTGGCAGGCTGAACAAATTTTTAATTGTGCCTGATACTGAAATTTTAAGCGCTATAACCTTTTATTGGTGGTAAATACTCAAACATATGACTTACCTTTAGAATGTCTACACCGATTAATCTAGTTATCAGGGCTGTTAACCACAAGAAAGCTGAAGTACTGTTTTTTTTTATCCCCAAAGTCAAGCAAAGGTGTTGTTGTGCCAACTACCTCTAGTTTTAAAGAAGTTAAATGTCTATCAGTAGGCTTGATGATTAATGATAACTTTGTTAATAGCAAAGCTGGAATGATAGAGCATGCTACACCAGTATCCAATTGCATTTGAACTGGGTGTTCATTCAATTTATAATTAACCTGATGTAAATTATCATTTGTTGCACAATAAATATTTTAAGTTAATTCCTCATTGTCAGACTTTATAGGACTTATGCCTTTAACATTATGGACAGACGTGGTAGAATACAGTAGTTTTGATGTGAAGAATTTGCTGAATTGGTCCAATTTACCATAATAAAAGTATTTCTTAAAAGGATGTGATGATCTATAATTGCTGCAATTTTTAAATTGGCTTTGCTTAATTGTTATTAGACTTTCTTTGACTCTAGTTGTTGCTAGTAGTGTGTAATACTTCTGTATTAGAACTGTATCTCTCTGGCTGTGTAATTACAGTTTTTGATTGCAGAGAATTTACATTAAGGAGCATGTGCATTAACCCTTGATAGGAAATCATTAGCTGATTCTTATTTTTGATTCAAGTTCAGAGATCTTAACCTGTGTGAGATAAGTCTTTCTTTACGTTTAGTTTATTTTTTCAACAGCACACTTTAAATCTTCAAATGAACAATCTTGTATTGTTGTGGGATATAGGACATCTTTCAGTTTGAGGATTGCATTGATGTCACATAATGCAAGGAACCTTAGTTTAACCAGTTCAGGCTTAGTGTCATCTATCAGCAGTTTTGAGTAAAACTGTACAAGCCATGCCTTTGCTTCTTTGGCATTATCAAGATTTAAGTGTTAATTTTAGACTCCATTGTAGTGTTGTTGTTAGCTGATTATTAAAGTTATGTCTTCATCACCAATTGTGGTGTTAATGATAATTTCATAAGTCCACAACTATAAATGAGTACGCTCAAAACTTCAGATGTCTGTTGTAAGTTATCGTAATTCCCCTACGTTATCCATGAAGCACACCATGAAACTGTCAGTGATATCAAACTGGTTGTCACAATAACATTAGTACAACAATATCATAGACCAGGTAGATAGATACAGTGTGCAGATATGTTTACGTATTAATAATTGAACACTATAAGTTTTCTAGTGAGGTAATGTTATGCAGGTACCTTTAATTACGGTATTATTCTACTAATAATTTATAGTGCAGTGGTGAGCATGTGCTAGCAAGACTTGAACAAGAGTTCATATGAAATTATTTATTGCTAATATTATCTTAAGATAGGAAAACTACAACTTAATACAATTACCACAGAAATATTGCATTGCTTCTAAATTTACCAGAAGTAAAGTTTATTTTTCTATCATTAATGAATCAATTTATTAATGCCCACAGAACTGTTTTGTTTGTGTGTGTACCTTTCAACAGTAACACGACTACCTCAACTCCAAATCCTTGTGAGTTTTCTTGTACTGTACACCAGCTCTTTTCTTTCTGGAACTTCAACATTTTCATTTAAAAAAAAAAATAACTCTGTTTAGCAGAACTGAACCATTGTATTATTAAATCAAATATTGATTGTGTTTATTATTTATTCAATTCAACTATGCATTAGTAAAAGCTTTGTGGTATATAGTCTTTTACTCTTTTACTTGTTTCAGTCATTTGACTGCGGCCATGCTGGAGCACTGCCTTAAAGGGTTTTTAGTCAATCAGATCAACCCCAGTACTTATTTTTTAAGTCTGGTACTTATTCTATTGGTCTCTAAGCCGAACCGCTAAGTTATGGGAGAAGATTTATATTTTCTTAACTTTTCTAGAATGTTAATCATTATTGATCTACTTTTGAGGAAAGAAGTTATTTGATGTTTCTTTGTTAGGGCTATATCATATAAATATAAATCCTTTTGTCATAAAGATTATAAGCCCACTATACAAATGGTTTTATTATTTATACAATATCATTTATATAATGTTGGCTGCTCTGAACTACAAAATCCTTCAGTTTGTTTTAGCCATTACAGCTAATGCTATACTGGAGCACCACCTTTAAAAAAAAATACTTGAATATTTTTATACTTTCAGATTGTGAGAAGAGATGACTCAACTCGCTGGATTCCCTATGAACAGATTGTTCAGCAAGGAAAGATTTTGGAAAATGAATGTTCTGGAAATATTGAACTTCTTGGAGGGTTGCCTATTTTTGAAAAATCTGACCAATCTGAAAACAAAGAAGGGAAAGAACGTGAGAAGAATATTGATGGTGATGGTTTGAACAAATTTGCTGTCAAATACATGGAACAGTTAATGAATGAATGTGTGGAAAAGGAGACTCTGGAAGATCTCATTTTTGGTCCTGGCATCACATCTCTAGAAAGGAAAGTAGTCACAAATATTGCTTTCAATTTACATCTGAAAATAGATGTGAGGCAACACGAAGGCAAGAATTATCTGTGCATCTCCAAAAAACTCTCTCCAGAAGAAATAAGTTATTTCCTCAAAGTACACAACACTGGCCATGGTAAATATGTATTGGTGCCTAAAGTGGAATTACCTGGTTCAATGGAGACCTCTTTCAGCGACAATTCGTCCTCAAAAAAAACCTCAGAAATATCTAATTTGCAAGTAAAGAAAGATTTTACGATGGATGTCAGTGTGAATTAGCATTATTTTAGTTTCCGGTTTTATCCATCAATCTCCTACTCTAATCTAAGTATACAACTATCTGCCATTAACTCATCATTTTTAATCCACCACTTTGCTATTCATATTTTCACTTAAAAAAAGAAAAAGGACAAGGAAAAAGTTCAAAACTTTTATATTGAAATATATATTATATACCACATACTTACCTAACTTTCTTTGTATAGTATCAATAAGGCTTTGCAATTAGTTTTAAACTCAAATTCACTAACTATTCCACTACTCACCTACTCCCTTTCCTACTTTTTGAAAAGCAATCTGAGATTGTTTTCTATTTGATGTGAAGAAAAGATGTGAAGGTTTTTTTTGTTTTTTTTCACTCCTATTGTCTGAAAGTTTATTTGAATATTTTGCAACCAGAAGGCTGCTATAGGACTATTCTGGAATGTTTTAAAATGTTCTTCAACCATAGTATTTGTGCAAGCAGTCTTTGTCTCTTTCTCTCATATATATTATATGAGAATTGTGAATGAAAGACTGCACAATACAGATGGTGGATTTGGTATTGTTTGCTCATTTGATGGACTTTTAATCAAATGGAAAAGGTGTGAAGTATTGCTAATGTGGTTTTTCTGGTCACATTTTTTCTCTCACAAATCATAAATATTTGGTTGAAAAGGGTTACCATTTCTATGCTTCTTTTTATATATTTTACTGAGAAACGAATTATTACATACTATTTTCTTGTTTGATAGCTCATTCAAATTTTTTACTTTCCTCTTTTTTCCTGTGTTGTGCTGTGCTTTACTTTAATATTTTCCTAAAATATGAAAAACAAAACGTTTTGTTAATTGTATTTCCATTCCAAACTCTAAAATATTTTATTCATCAATTTGACATTATCTTCAATTTTCAGTTGGCAATATATTTCCTAAGTTTCTTTGTTTTTACATGTTTTGAATTATTCCTTTTATATTATACTTCTGAGAATCTTTCAAAAAGAAATAGTTCATGGTTATTTGCTACTTCTATTGTCACATTTTGGACTGATTACTGCTAATATAAAGATTACGAAGTTTATTTATGTGATAAGTAGCTTGGAGTTTCTGCTTCTTCAGTTAACTTCAGCTACACATTTTTTGCACATCTTTGGAATATGTGAGCTTATTCTCATCTATTGGGATATTTTCTTATGATCATTTCTCTGTTTTTAATATCTGTGTTCTGTAAGATATTAGTTGTCTTTCAAAGCAATGTACCATTGATATAATTGAATATTCACTCCATAATTCTAACTAAAATTAGTCGGGTAATGAAGGACTTTACCCTATGATACTGCCTAGTATTGCCATTGACAGCTAATAATATCCTTGATAAACAAAAAACATTTGTTATTTCATGCCAAAAAAAGAAGCTGGGCAATTTTTGTTAGTAATTCCAGTTTGTGTAATTATTAACTAAATCTAGTTTTATTTTATAATTGTAGAATTATAAAGCCTGTCTGAGAAAATTGATTAGGAAAATTGCTTAAATGTTTGTTTGTTTTTTCAAAATACACATTTAAAGCAGTTTCTACTAATTTTTTTTTTACTAAAGGCTAAAGATTTTCGAAAAGCTGACATCTGGATACAATTTCTGTTATAAAAACTACTTTTCTAGGGTGTACAATTAGAGTAATTTTTATTTTTAAGACTATGTATCTGGGTACTGACACATTAAATGTGAGCTACTTGTTTTTCAGTTGACTTCACTGTTGGTATTTAGAGATTTCTTTTATACTGTTGACTAGTTTGTTCCAGAGTTTTGGAGATGATTTACTATAGCAAGTTGATAACAGATGTCAGATGACACCCCTTGTACTACCATCTTAACTCTTTTCGGGAGTGTTTTTACTCATAAAAACACTGTAGTGGAAGGGGGATGTACTTATTCACATGTTAATTTTAATATATCTATTTTTTTTTATATTTGTAAACTGAAAATATTTTAGTTAAATTATGAGTGAAATTCTTGTTCCTTTAAGGTAGTTTGTTAAAATAGATGCCCCTTTACATAATAGACATTATTGATTTTGGCTGTATGATTTTTGTTTGTGGTGAAGTTAGCTTGGACTTTCTCTAGAATGAAGCATAAATTGGCTACTCCACCAATAAAAGGAAATCATAGCTTTTAATATACTTCTCCCATTCCTTATCATCATTTGCTCTAATAATTTGAATTAACTTTTGTACACTCATATCAAAAATTATCTCAACATTTGTAATCTATTCTATTACTAGTCCAGTTGTTCAACTTTTTGTTAATTTTGTTGAATTTTTTTTAATGTATCTCTCTTCCTTCACCCAAATTTTAATAATTCCCATAATGACTGGGTTTGGTTGAGGACTTCCTTGTGTAACCATGTTATGGTTGCTATTAGTAATATTTTGTATAAAGTTTTAAAAGAACAGAAAATTTGTGCTGTTAAAAAACATTGAAAGCTTCTTATTGTATTAACTTTTTTTCAAACCATTGTCAAAGATTCACTCCCTTCCTAAATACTTAATTGGAAGGAGACTTAACTTAATCCTTGTGACATGATTAAATTTTGTGTAGAATCTACCAAATTAATGTAGTATTCTACTTGATGACATTGTGATTATATGATGTATTTTTTTGGTAATGCTTACTTACTTTGCTTGCAGATGTTCACTATTGATTTCAAATTTATATCTTGATTACGAATCACTGTAATATCTATCTATAGCAAAGATTTGGCCCTGAAGAAACCAGCTTAGTTACTTGTTTAATTTAGGCAATCAAATGTTTTCTTTTTTCTTTTAGTTCTTCTCATTAATGGTTTTAGTTAAAGCATTATGGTTAACTGTATAGTCACTGGTGTCTTATATATTAGAAAACTGAAAATTAGAAATATACATTGTGTTTTGGTTTAAAAAAAACAAAATCCAAGTAAACATTTGAAAATGTTAGAAGCATTTTTGCCAATATTTTGCAAACTGGCAATTCAAATTCTTTGGTGGGTTCTTTTTTTTTTTCTTTTTTTAATAAAGATATTTGGAAAGTATCGACACTGCCTTGGTTTCATGATTTTTTAATACCAATTGACATCATTGTGTTTATTCAATCATCATTGTATGGGGTTTAAAAAAAAAAATTTTATTCAGAGGAATAGTACCGATAATTTTTTTGCATGGCCTTTCAGATTGTTGTGGGGGAAGGATGAAAAAACACATTTGTGTTATCCTCAGATCAGTGACCTATCTTAAAGGCTTACAACAGAATGGACTCCTTTAAAGGTCAGATGGTGATGCTTCCAGTTCATCCATCTATCCAACATCGCTCAGAAGCAAACTTCGTAACCACATGGCCTGAAGGTAAAATATTTTTATATTACTCAAGAGAAAGCATGGAAGCGCCCATCTGGTAAGACTATTTCAATGTGGAGGCTAGTGGATGTAGCATTTATAGGGGACACGAGATGTAGTTGGTCGAGTGTAAGAATGTATTTTAATAATGGAGGAAACTATTGCATGATATTTTAACCATATCTGTTGAAAGTTATACAGATCTGGTGGGAGAAGTTGATTAAGTGTGGATGAAGTCTGTGTGTATGGTTTAAAATGAATGGGATAATTTGATATATAACTGAGTCTGGGATAGAGAAAGCACGGTGTTTCTCTGAATAATTAGTGCAGGTTTGTCAAAAGACAATTTGAACATTTAAAAGAATTTTTTGTTAGACTTGTATTTCAATGCTGGTTGATGTTAATTTTGAAATTCGGGGGATTGACATTTACAGGGAAAACGTTGACGGGTAGGGAGTTTGTAGCTTGCAGCTCAACTAAGGAATAATTGGTTAGTATTTAGGAAGAGAGGCAATAGTGATGACAAGAGGTGGTGGTATGCAGCTAGTAAGCTCAGAGAAAGAACCAGTGTGGTAGGGCTGGTGAGTGATTCTTAGCCAATAAATAGAGCTGGTCTGTGTACTTTTTAATATCTAAAAAAATGACATACTAAAAGTAAATTTTAAAAAATTGATATCATTAATATTTTTGCAACTTTCAAGTATACATTACTTCGAAGTTAGCAGTTTGCTCAAGGAGATAATCCCTGTAAAAGGGAGATAATTCCTGTAAAATATCTCAGAGTACCCTTGTTACGGCTTTTCTCCATGTCTGTACGAAACCTAAGCAGTTTGGTGGTGGTTGTTTAGCTTCAGGTTAATCTTGATCAAGGCGTTCCTGCCATGACCACTTCCTCTTTTTCCGAGGACCACTTCTAATGTGATCTTCTCTTCTAAGACGGTAGGGAGTGACTTGAGGGAGATTTTACTGCGATTATTTTAGCAGGTTGAGTAACTACATATTTGTTCTCTATAAGCTGAGAAGCCAATGTACAGTTTTTTAGTTATAAAACATACATGGCACTCCAGTGTGGCCGCACTCCAATGACTGAAACAAGAGAATGTAAACGAGCCTCTAAGGAAATCTATGCAGTCGCTTGATCTACAAGAAATAGCAGCCATATCTCCCTCAACTGACCGCCTCTCCCCTACCCTAAAGAAAAACATTGGATAATGTAGGTTTAGATACATTCAGTTTGAAAAAAAATTCATTTTTCCATATTAACCGCATATTTCTTTGCCCATATTCTATATTAAGTTTTAATCGATATATTCTCCAGGTGTCTTAATCCTACACATGGAATAAGACCTCAATATGTAGTTTAAACTCAGAAAATTTATTTCTAAAACTTAGATCTTATCTACATTTTCTTAATCTTTATCAAATTTAGGGGCAGAGTTTTGGAATAAGTGCTCGCCTCCCTAGTAACATTTTTTTTTCAACAATTTCTCCAGATTTCTATGTTTTGAACATTAGAGATTTCAATTCTGCAAAAAAGAATTTCAAAATTTCAAATGTTTTCATTTCCCACCTCTCCCTTTTGGAGTATGTAACTATTTCATCTTTGACTTTTTTCGAAAAGATTTTTATGTATTTTAAACTTAACATAGATTAGGATTCTGCAAAATAAATAAATTCACAAATTAAATTTTACCCACCCATCCTCCATAACTTTTATGATACATTTTCTTTTAAAAACGGTCTTCCGATTTTTATGTTTTGAACATCAGAGATTCAGAAAATTGCATTGTTATTTTGAACGCTATAAGATTGTTGGAAGTTTATAGAGAACCATAAAATACATATTTTCTTTTGAAATTGTATTTTTTCTGATGCGATTGATTTTTGAGATGGTATAATGTACACACATGTAGCACTGAAGGTGCAGTATTAGGAGAGAACATTTTTGAAAACTATACACTTGTCACCTCTTCTACCTTGAGAGTTGTTATCTATCATTTTTATCTTTACGTCAAGAAGTAAACAATCTTAACTATGAAATGAAATCGAAGATATCTATAATATTCTGCTATGGCACAACTATGTTGGTAAAGCTTTAGCAAATCTTAATATGCCGTACTACATCCTTATTTTCATATCAAGTGTGTATAGCTGAACTTGAAGTCCCACTGAACGAAGTTTAATTGCGTTTAATTGCGTAAATAAAAATATTTCTTTTACCAAGCCACAATGAGCTCAGAATAATGCATATGAACGAATTAGAACAGTGAAAATAACACAAAACTATATTTATAACAGCATCAAGAGAAAAACATGGTGGGAGAAAATAGCAGCCACAATTGGTGTTATTTAAAGTCATTCAAAACAAATGTTGAATTTCTGACCACTGTGGCTTAGGAAAAGAAATATATTTATTAATTGAATTAAACGATGTTATGGTATAAAGAAACGCTTGCTCTTTTGGTTATTCTTTGCATCACCCGTGAAAAACATTTATTTCATTCTGTTAAGTGCTTATAATGAAAAACAGAAAGTAATGTGAATAGTGAAAGTTTCGTTTTGTAGGTCAAGGATGTTTTTTAAGCATGTATTCTGCAAGATTACCATATATATATATATATATATATATATCATAATTTAGAATATTTATTCATCTTACGAATAATATAAGTGTTGGGTAATCTTGCTGAATACGTGCGTAAGAAAACGTCCTTATAAAAAATATCGAGTATTGGTTATTGACTTATAATGTATAATTTCTAACTACCTTTATAAAATGGTGAATTCTGGATATTTACTAATATCAAATTATAATTTACGGAAAATTCATTTGGAAACTATGGATAATGACCATACAATAGAATTTTTGAAGACATTCGGGTTGTTTTTCCAGTCGAATATGGGATGCATGTGGTGTTGAAATGATTGAATCGATGCAAAATCGTGGCGTTGGTGATGCCATCGAAAATATTGTCGCAAAGAAATATCGGCAATCTTTGCTTTTAGGACATCACTTTCGCTTTTGGCAACAGCAACTAGTTTCATTTCGTTTGGTGGCCGTGAATATTTTTTTTTTTTTTTTTTTAACCGCGATAATGTGCAGTTTCTTTCTTTAAATTTTCCTATTTTAACTGGTTTTTAGCCGGAGAACTATTTAAATTTTCCTGTGTAGAATTACTTTTTTTGTTGTTAGTCATGTTAGTCTATTTCCGAAACTCACGGATCATATATATATTTTCAAACATAGAGGGTGAGAAAGTATAAGGTAAATGAGGACATGGACAAACGCTGTATCGACAAAGATTTACATGTAAAACCCCCAAGTCAAGTGAAAAGTTCTTTTGAGAAAGGGGAGTGGTATGGTAAACAGCAACATCGCCCAAACAATCTAATACAATCACACCCTCCCTAAACAGTTCACACTGCATGATAAAATGCTGGACTAAATGGACTAATATATATATATATATATATATATAAGGCATGGCTGTGTGGTTAAGAAGTTCGCTTCGTAACCACGTGGCACCTAAACCACTTTTTATTATGAAAGTAATGCGGAGGTCAAGGACGTTTCTTACGCACGTATTCTGTGATAATAGATTATGTGTTCGAATTCATTGCCTTATATTATTCTGCTACAATCTACAAATGTAACAGATGTGTATTTAATAATGAAAACATTAGTATAGTACTAACCTTTCGGTTAGTGTGGTTCTCGTCAGGGCTGAGGCTACACACCAAATTTTCACCTTGAGAAGGGTTTTGGCACAACATTGAAGCTGCCACCAGTGAAGCATTACTTTCTTTGTGAACTTCATGGCGGTCTTTGATTCTGTTGATCGCAGCGCACTCTGAGATATCATGATCGAAGATGGATTACCTGTGAAGCTGCTGAGTCTAATTAGAGCATAGCTCTACACGAGTAAAGGTTCTTTGTTATGGCGAGGAATCGGGGTTCTTCGAAATTCAGGTGTCCGGCAGGGCTGTGTTCTATCTTCAATGCCGTTCAACTATTATGTCATCAACTGGACCGCGGAGCGTTCTCTGGCGGATTTTCCAGGTGTTACTGGCAACAACTACGTAGATGTCCAATCAGCCGTTGAACACTTCGGTGTGTACACACGACATGTTGGCATGAAAATGAACGCGACCAAGACAGTTTGAATCCGCTGGCATCTCACCCTCAGTGGCGGGATTCTGGAAGAGGTTGATCAATTCAAGTACCTTGGCGCTACCTTCACTGCTACAGACCAGAGTAAAGATGAGATAGTTGTTCGCATCAACTGTGTGTGCGGTGCATTCTATTGTCCTCAAAATCAGTTTTTGTCTAGATCAAAGTTCCGTCTAGCCACAAAAGCTTGCATCTATCGATACTCGTTCGCACCACCATTGCCAATAAGAGTGGCGGACTTACACAAGCTGGAAGTATTTGTACACTTTTACCTTCACCGAATCCTCCGTATTTGTGCTTTTGGTTTTGTGTCGTGGGATCAATTTCTCTTGCTCAAAAGGTGCCTACGTTGGTTTGGTCACGCACTCCATCGTCTACAAGGTGAACTCATCCGCGATGCAATTGTACCAGAGCCCTTCCTGCATTGGTGTAAACGGTGAGGCTGGCTGCTGAAAATATGCATTAGTACGATCAAGTCGGATCTTGAATCGATATCTGGTCTTCGCTGCTGGAATCACGACTGGCTGACGATCTCCGCGTCGGAAGTCTGTGATTGCTGAGCGTGGTCGGCTTCTGTTCGGGATGCTGTAGATTCACTGGTTGGAGCCGGTTCAACCCATCCCGAGTGAACGCCGAGTAAGTCAGTAATCTTCGACTTTTAAAACATAGAAATCCAAAGAAGTTGTCGGCAAAAAGTTATGGATGGGAGGGGGTTGTGCTTATTTCCGATCCGACACACACATGTTCTGCTATTATAGACTTTGCTGTTTATCCTTTAATTAACGGTTTCAGATGGTCCTGTGATTTGATATTTGATGGTCGTTGCGTTTTCCTTAATGAGGGTTACTTGCTAGTCAAATCTCCGTCAAACCACATCCGAACGTTTTAAATGAAGGATATAGTGCTTGATATAATGTTCGGAAAGAAAAGGTGGGATGGTCACGGCTTGAACGTCTTTGATCATGTCTCCCACAACAACGCAGTTAACTAATCCAAATATTACTAGGCCGATGAGCCAAGAAGGGAGCCTCTACGTGGTCGTTCGACTTACATCACACCTCAAAGTCTTAAAAAAATAAAGATAGGATGGTCATAGCTGGAACGCCTTTGACCATAGATAGATCTGCTTGATTAGAACTGACTTGGGGTTGAACAACTGGATCGATTTTACTTAGATGAAAGATCTGCTCTGCTGTTATATGTTTGGAAGATGCCTAAAATAGAGCCACCATGGACTGTTGTGTATTTCCATTCATACTTATGCGTAGATACAGGTCTCACGTAATGTTTTTCAGAAATGTATTTCTTGGATGACATATTTCTTGATTATAGAGCTAACATTGATGCAGAAGGTTTTTATCTGGTATTAATACTAACTACAGTGAACCCTCGTTAAACCGTACTAATAGCGAAGGATGTCCGTTTTAACCGATGGTAGGGGTTAACATTGTATACATATACAATATATACACTGTATGCTGAACATGATAAGCACGAACAACATTACAAGAAATACTGTAAACATCATATAACTATATAAAACATAAATATATATTTTATAGAATTATTCAACATTACAGTATGTAAAAATTAAAAAGTTAATACCGTAAATTTTTAACTTCATTTACCTGTGGTAGATGACAGATAAGCTTGATGAGGTGGAGGTGGGGATAGATGTAGAAATGATAACTTGTCACTATGAGTTAGTTGAGCTGAGATGCTTGACTGTTTCTTGCTTCCCACTCATAGAAGTCTGAGGTGGCTGAGTCAACTGTAGGTGGGACATCAATGTCATGAATCAGCAGGGTTGGGACGAATTGGAATGATTCAAGTTTCAGTTGTTTATCTTGCTGATGCTGCTTCCGGATAATGAGTTCTCTTAAGGCTCTAAGATGTTGATAATATTGCTGAACTCCAGTTTCTGTCGACAAGTCAGTATACGAAATGATGTTATCAAGGGATTCTTATATAACGGAGAACTTGTGTTTCCTGGGCAATGATTCGTCGTTTTCATCTTCCTCACTATCTCTGTCAACAATGAGAACTTAATCTGCTATTTCTTCTTCTGTTAACACTTGGAATCTAAGGTCACCCTCTGCATCTTCTAGCAAGGTTCTGACGTCGTCTCCTGTGACATCTGCTTCGCCTGCCCTCTGAAGTATACAATGAAAATCCCTTGCCTCGGATCCTTCAAATTAGTATTCTACCTCCACATCGTACAGAAGTTTTTATTCTAACCATTGGCTAAAGTGGTAGTTTTCAGTGCCTTTCCTGAAGCTACTAAATTGAGTATTGCAGACTTGACACTGTTTTTCTTGATATTACTGAGAGTTCTTTGTCCTTGTGTGTCTTCCTAAGATCACCATCTTCTATCACCACAAGAACTTCGTCCTTATACCTTTGTTGGTATAATCTCTTACAGGCTACAATTATACATTGATCGATTGGCTGGATCATGCAGGTAACTTTAGGTGGCAAGAACATGCACCGTATTTTACCAGCATTATTGACAAGTTAGTGACCACCTGGGTGAGCAGGTGCGTTGTCAAAAATTAGTAGCGCCCTGATCTCACCAGCAAAAGGTTTGGGGACATCTCCCTGGTAACCACACAAGAATGAAATGCGAGAAAAACCAGTTACTAAAGGTGTGTATGCTGAACCACAGTTTCTTGGAATGGTAATAATGCACTGGTAGTTGGTGTATTATGTCTTTCAAAACTCACTGACCTCACCACCACTAACTTTAAACGGTGCATACCATCTGCGTTCTGGCAACACAAAGCCGAGAAATGTTCCTTATTAATTTACGACTAGGTGTGGAGGCTTCATTCTTAAAAGCTTGGGTATTCCGAGATAGTGACCGCCAATACATACCGTTTCATCACCATTATACACCTGAGAAATTAACCTTTTCCTGAATGTTTTGATTTCCTCGGTCGATGTGTTGCCTGATTCCATGAAGATTTCTAAATCCCAATACCCCCCCCCCGTCACTAGCTTTGAAGTTGTGTTGTGTTGCGTATGGTGTGCACTGTACTACTGT
Source organism: Muusoctopus leioderma (assembly GCA_027124095.1). Lineage (NCBI taxonomy): Eukaryota > Metazoa > Mollusca > Cephalopoda > Octopoda > Octopodidae > Muusoctopus > Muusoctopus leioderma. Next base: position 15,079,871 of record JAOPJM010000001.1, read on the forward strand.
GTTGAACCTACTAGTCTGGCATAAGTATTACTAAAAAATAAACATACAAACTTTAGGCTACTTCGATCTGACTTAATCTGTTTCTGAGAGTGTATTCTTTTATTCTTTTGCTTGTTTCAGTCATTGGACTGCGGCCATGCTGGGGAACCACCTTGAAGGGTTTCAGTTGATCAGATCGACCCTAGTACTTATTATTTTAAAGTCTGGTACTTATTCTATCGGTCTCTGTTACCGAACCGCTAAGTTACAGGACAAACACACAATTCGCATACGGTGAGAGACAAACACATACACACATATACATATATGACGGGCTTCTGTTCAGTTTCCGTCTACCAAATTTACTCACAAAGCATTGGTGGGCCCGGGGCTATAATAGAAGACACTTGCCCAAGGTGCTACACAGTGGGACTGAACCCAAGACTACGTGGTTATTAGATTATGTGTATTATTAGATTTGAAACACATTACAGCCAGATTTTATGATACTGCAAGGACAGAATTATTATATAGAAAATCAGTTTCAGTTAATAAATTTTCAATGAATTTATGCATATAACTTCTCACCACAAAATGTAGTGTTTATTAGAGAGGAGTGTGGAATCGAATAAGAAATAGCAAGTCTTATACACACAACAGGCTGAATTCAGATAGAAAGAAGCAGGGAGAGGATGGTCGAATGAATTCGAATAGATGCCAAATAAGAGGCTAGTTAGTTAGTTAGGCAGAGTGCTAGAAAGAAAGGGTATATTTCTTAGAGAGAGGTGTAAAAGCCAGTTATAAACAGGATGTGTACTAGTGAAATGACGTTCGCCTTCGGCCCTTATTTGTGTCACTCTCCAATTATCTTGTCATTCACCCAGTACATAGCACGGCACACCACAGAACTAGTTTTATCTTGCTATCTCAGAACAACTTCCACAATATTTCATAACAGGAGACAGACAAATTAATTTCCCATTATGATCCATGATCGGCAAAGAAAACTCATACTCGGTGAACTTTTAGATATAGAGGTTAGCGATGAATAAGGAAATAAGTCGTCATGGACCAAGCACGGGTTGCCCTTTGGCAAGGCATAGTGCCCAACAGCCACCCAGCTTAAAGTTATAGGTGAAACCATGAGAAGTAGCATGGTGAATGTGCAGTCTCGGTGAAAGAGTCCTCCATTGACAAACGGTGACACTCACAATGCTGGACTGAGGAACCTCTCTAAGGACATCGGCCTGGATCACAAAGTTCTCGAAGTGTATCATTGCTAACGTCTATAGATCTGGCGACCCTAGACATTATTAAACTAATGAAAGATTCAAATGACTAATCCGAGCAAGCTCGACCAGATGATGATAATCCATGATTATATTATTGAGTGAGTTTAATATTTATAATGAATGTACCATCTTTGGTCAGCGCTCACCTAGCATACCAAGAATATACATTCCTACAACACTGATACTCAAAGATGGCGACGGAAATCAACACTAACAGTCACTCTCTTAACTCAGATTTCATCCAGTTTATCTGATATCCAGCTTAACGGGGTCCGGTTTAACGATGGTTCACTGCATATGGATGGAGAGATTGATATTTTAGACTTTAGGGAAGACTCCAGTTGGGTTTCGATGTTGTGACACCTTTTTTTTGGTTTCTATATCAAGGTGTATGGAGATCCTATAATCCAGTAAAGCTAGGCCATCCTCATCAGATGGCCAAAGAATGGTGTCATCCACATATCTAAGACACATCAGCAGAATTACACAATCTCGACATCCTTTTTAATGTTTCTAACTTATGTGGAAGTTTCGCGATTAAAGTTGAAAAATAAGGAAAAAAGTGTGTGTATATATATATATAGCTTTAATTTTTTACATATAAATCCATGTTTTCTCCGATGACATTTGGAAATATATGAATCCGGTATCATTATGCGTTCA
>JAOPJM010000001.1:15081904-15094455 GCA_027124095.1 Muusoctopus leioderma
CATTGAAAGCTTTTCCACTTTCAAGCTTAGTCTTTCCTTTCTCTCTTGCTTTCTCTCGCTGTTTCTGACTCACTATTTACTTCTCTTTCCATTTTATATCTTCTCCTCTCTCTCTCTCTTTCTCTCTCTCTCTCTCTCTATTTCTCTCTCTCTCTCTCTTTTACTACTGTCATATGTTTTGATTACAGGGAAAGTAAAATCATTTGCCAGAGTTAGCAGCCACCTTTGTCTTGTTGACATTGGGTAAATTTCAGATGGAAAAGGCTGTTTACTTGGACACCTGTAACACATGAGTGAAGACAGGTAGCTAAATAATGTTTCCAGGTGAATGGCAAAGGGGTTCAAAGAAATACTACATAGAGATAATGTTAAATTATCGGAATCATTCCAATGTGGATGTTGAACTGACAACATCAAAGAGAATGAAAGAGGAAAATAGTAAAAAAGGAAAATTTTATATAGCATCTGGCTTTTTTGTGTGGTTAAGAAGGTCGCCCTGTAACCAAGTGGTTCTTTCCACTGCGTGGTACCATGGGCAGGTGTCTTCTATTGTAGCCTCGGGCCAACTTGTGCCTTGTGAGTGAGATTGGTAGATAGAAACTGTATCAAAGCCTGTCATATATGTTTATATATATATATGTGTGTGTGTGTGTGTGTGTACATGTGTGTGCTTGTTATCTCTGGCACCATTTATCAATCGACTGGTGACGTTTGTTTACATCTCCATAAAACAAAATGCTCTGCTGTCTGGTAGTTTGGTGATATAATTCCCATACTTAATCAGTATGGCTGGTGACAGGAAGGGAATCTGACTGTAAAATGTTGCCTCATGAAACCTCCGTCCAACCCATGCTAGCATGGAAACACGGATGTAAAACGATGACAATGATGATGTTTGACTGTGATATATTAATGATATATATATATATATATATAGTACAGATTGCAGTAGTGCAGGGCCTGTAGCATATGTTATAAAGGGGCCCTAAATTAAAAAAATACACATAAATAGTAAAACACATTTTTTTTACCTGCATAAAAAACTACAATTTAAAAGTTACATTTTCTAGATTTAGCCTGAGCAAATCTGTTGATGATACTGGAAATGTCTATTTCACACAGAAGTTTATGTTCAGTGTTCAATGCTCATTACAGTGAGATTGTTCAATCTGTTTTCACCCATGATGCTTCTTAGTTTATTTTTAATCTTTTTTAGTTTTGATAATGAGCGTGCTCCACTGTAGTTGATAACCTTGAGTGACAAATTGATGTGCGAAGCATTTTCTATATTTGGTAAACAAGACTCAAAGAATTTTCAGTTATCAAACCGTAAAACTATAGCTCTACATGGTCTCGTGTAGTGCCAATATGAGAAGTAATATCAGTTTTAAACAATTCAATAAACTGCACAAATTCTTCACCGAGACTTTCTTCTAGATCTTCTGGATACAATTTGACAATCTCTTTACAATCTCTTTAGGTGTAAACGACTGATGAAGGAATCTGAATACACCATTCACCTTTTTATAAGCTTGCTGGCGTTTTGACAAGGCAGAAAGTAAGCTATCAATAATGGCAAGAAATGTTTGACTTTTAAACTTCTGAGAAGGCGTTTGAGATTCAACAAATGGATCAAGAGGGCTGGAACCACTGAAATCATCATATTTGTGATTTTGCTTGTGTTCTCTTCAAGTTTATTGATAATCTTCACACTCAGTCAGATCTTTGGCTTTTTGCTCAATGTCTGAAAAAGTAGACTAGATAGTTTTAATATATCTATGCATGGATTCATAGAGTGCAGAAACTGTATTCAAGTCTTGACCAGAAGATTGCAAAAAAATACTAGTTTTTTGAAAATGCTGTAATACTTGATTTCACAATATGACCATTTTTCCTGTTTCCAACTTCATCATGGTTGAAAGTAGTCCACGGGCGTGTTGTCAACACTCTCTTTTCTTATTGTTATTTGAAACAAAACATTATCCAAGACTTGTTTTATTGCAGAAAAACTGTGTAAAACTGCTTTTGTTGCATCTCACAACTGGACCAGCTGGTACATGAATTCTTTTCACAACAGGCAAATGAGTACCACCATTAGATATTGTAGCAAAAAGGAGATACCACCAATTGGTAGAAGCAGAAAAAATATGTACAAATTCAAAGAAAATTTAAGTTTTCTTAATAACATTCAGCAGCACATTTTCCAACAAAATTTAGTAAATGTGCAAAACATGAAATGTAATCTGCAAACTCATTCAACACTTTAATTCATGCTTGTAAGCCACTATACTTGTCACTCTATTGTCATAACTTTGACTGTGGCAGTCTTTTATATCAATGCCATTTTCCTTTAAAAAGTCAAGTAAATTTTGAGCGAGCTGCTCAGCACTGTCATTCCATATCCCAAAACTTCACAAATATTTCAACTGGTCCAGATGACAACACATCACACACAGTCAGAGTTAGCTAGTCCACATTATATATATCTATCTGGAGTAGAATCCAATGAAACAGAATAATACTTGTATTTCTTCACTTCACAAATAATGTGATCCACTATACTGGATCCAATCAGATTGATAAATTCCTCACATGTTGTTTTAAATAGGTATGATTTATGTTTCCTATATTTGTTTACATGAGTTTTTATATACTCTGCTAGAAAAGAGTCAAACTTGGCCAGTAATTCTAACAACTCCAAGTAATTTCCATTATGAAGAGGACCAACAGTTTCATCACTACCATGAAATGAAGGGCCTCGTTATGACTGCGCTTACACAAGCCGATCACCATTGGTTTCCTACATGTGTATTCCACTGGAGAGTCAATTATAAATATTTATGGATCCAACTGCATATTTGAAGGACCAATATATATGGATCAGCTAGCATGGGGCAGTAATCGAAATGAATACGAAAGCTCCACTATTTGTTATTTTACCTAAAGCTTGATATTTACCTACTGGCCGATGTGTTTGAAACATTTAGAAGGTTAACCCTGGAGGATGATAGTAAATTATGTTAGCATTCCCTCCCTCATCAAGTAAGGCTCTCATTCCTCAGAGATCTGGAAAGGTATGTCATGTTTGAACAGGCAATCCAAGGTAGAACGACCTTTATTAACGAACATATAGTAACTGTCAACACCTGATATACCAGAAACTTACAATCACTCCCTACTGATCAATTCTCTTTTGTATTTTGATGTTAACATCCTTTCCAGTAATGCCTTACTCTTAACATCCAGTAGGACACAGTTCCACACAGTACTGCATCATCAAATTGATATGAATCATTGAACTATATATATGGTAAAAGTGACCTATTTTTATGTGAAAACACCTCAGGCACATGTGTTTCTTACCTGTAAATTTCATAATAAATAGGCTGCAAACAAACCATTTTAAAGTATTTTCTGCTCAGTCATTACAGGACTTATAATTTTTTTTACAGGATGTTAAGAGTTAAACCAAAAATTAATCTGCAGCGAATTTGAATGGGTGGACCCTATCTCTCTAGATCCTGATTTCGTTTTAAACCAAATCTAAAAACACAAATCTTAAATGCTACACATGCAAATTCACTCATATATAGCATTGTTACTTGAGCTAAGATGCAATATTCTCTCCTGATACACAACCCTAATATAATGTACACGAGTATGCTTGCTCTTGCTTTGCTTGGAAGCAGTTGTTGTTGATGATGATGATAAAAAAAAATAATAGGATAAAAATAAATAAGTACTAAAACATTTGTATGTATATATAAATTTATCTGAATTAAGTATTTGGATTATATAAAAGTTAAGAAAGTTTTAACACTGGAAAACTTCAGTGTACTCAATGCTGGTGACATTTTTGACATTGTCACTACACCTGCATCATCTTGTGTAGGTCTTGACAAAGCTACATATAGTCGTCTATGTGCAAGTAGATCAGTTGGGAAAAACAAACCTATTTTACTCAATAGTTGACATTGAGATTTATTGAATGTCATTGTGAAAGCCACTTGAATTGGAAGCTGTAATTATGTAAAGGTGAATGGCAGAGTGGTGTCAAAAGATCTGTTTAATTCTTAGCTCAATGACATGTTTTTCCACAATGTTCACCTGTAACAATCATGCATTCATATAAATGGGTTATTGGGATTCTTGTTCCATTGCAAAGCACATTAGCCTTATTTAATATTATAATGGCATTACATACAAATATCCTTTTTTCAGTTGCTCTCGTTCACATTGGGATCTTTGAATTGTCACCACTCCATTTTTTCCATTTTTACTTTTTTCCCCTCTGTCCCAATTTTTTATGAGGTCTTTGTCTGTCCCTTCCTGTTTTTTTTTCTTTCCAATGGTTCTTCTTTAGCCATAATTTATGTGTATAGAAAAACACGAGTTGTCTGGATAGGTACTACAATGTTTAATAATGGTTAATTATATCAGTTAACAGTGTATTGTTGGCTAAAACTTAAATTGTCTAGCCTGTCTGCTGTGATAGAGATATGGGTATACTACTAATAAAAAGTTCTTTTGAGAGGGAGAAAATAACACTTACCAAAATGAAATTATCTTCAGAGAGAAGAAAAGCAACGTACTTAGGATGAATGATTTTCAGTAGTGACAGAATATCTTATACTGTATAGGAATTTAGGAAAAGCAAATACAGAAAATGAAAGTACCATTCTAGAAAAGTAAGTATCAAAAGTAAATCATTTAATTTCAAGGACACCTCCACCTCACACACACGCGCATCATTGCAAAAAGATGTCATGGGTGAATCGAGTTCAAATTATTGTTGAAGGTCAAGGTAAAAGTGACAGACATACACACAATGTTACTTTAGTAATATGGATTTGTTTTTGCTGTCTAACATTGAAAATGTGATGACTATATTAAACTTGGTATTTGTGCTATAGTTTTCCTTAATAGCATAAGGTTAAAGTGGAAACTGTACACAATAAAATGTTTCTTACCTTTTACAAATCTGAATTCGATTTAATGAGGATGGTTATCATTACATAGTCTATATTATATTTGTTATAAGCTGATTCATTCAACCGATCTTATTTATGAGGAAAATAATAATTAAGCTAGGTTATTGTATGACAAGTTTCATGCCTTGAAATAAAGAAACACAATAGCAAGCTATTAATTAACACAAAAACAAAGAAGAAAGTTTGCCCATTTATTGTTACCATTCAATTTTTTTATTGTAATTTGTTTAATTTAAAATGTATTGGATCTTGGAAGTATTCCAAGTATTATATCAACTTTAAGCACCCAGTTGTTCATAAAAGTTGAAGGCATTATAGTACTACAGTAATATAGCATGTGCAGAATCAATGAATTGGAAGTGATAGCTTGCATGCATTTAGCATGAAGCAGGGACCATAGCATATGCTACTCTTGCTACTAAGTTAATCTGACCCTATATATATATATATATATATGTATTTTGTCGCACTGTGACATTTTAATGATATATCTATATATATATATGATGTCTCACTGATATTATAATAATATACATACTTATCTTGCTGGGAGCGGGGGGAAGTCTCACTGATCTATTTAAAGCAGTAGAATTTGACCAATATATAACAATACATTGAGGTAGTGAATTGGTAGAATCGTTAGAGCATCGAGTTCAAATCCCGCTGAGATCAACTTTGCTTTCATCCTTTCAGGGTTGATAAAATACCAGTCCAGTACTGGGGTCAATTTCTCTCTCTATCTCTCTCTTTCTTTCTGGGAGAAATTGGATGTGGCCAGACCTGGAGAGGGATGGGTTCCACCAGGTTTAAAAATGCCAAAGGTCATGATGGCACCCCTGCGATCCCACTAGGAGTTTAGGGCCCAAGGAACAATCAACAGTAATAACAGTATGCTTGATGCTATAGAATTTGCTGCACGAGAAGGGAAAATGAAAAGATGCGATGTTCATATTAAATTGCTCTGAATCAACTCAGTACATGTTCTGTTGAACACACACAAGGTAGAATGTGTTGCTATCAACTTAGAATATGTCCTGTTGCTAATAACATGGGAAATACCCTGTTACTTTTGACATTGGATGTGTCTTATTCATTATTGAGTGAGTTTGTTGTTGTTTAGCCCCAAGTCAGATCTAAGCCTCAAGTCAGATCTAATCAAGCAAACCTATGATTAATGGCATTCCAGCCATGTCCATCCCATCTTATTTTCAACCATAGTGTATCTAGGATCACATTATCCAGTATGTCCTTCCTTTTTTAAGATAGTAGGATGTGAGGTCGAACGAGTTTTGTCATTACTGGCATCATTTATGTAATGTTGCTAATGACTTTGGATATCTCTTGTGTCGTTAACGCAAGTTGTTCTGTAGCTAATGGCATGTGATATGTTCTGTTAGTTTGCTATTGACATGTGGTATGTTATATTGCTATTGACATTTGTGATGTCCTGGTGCTATTAATGGGCATCTAGGATTACATTATCAACATGTTATTCCTTTTATAACATGGTAGGGTTATTGAGAGGAGATTTGGCTGTTATTTCTAGCAGATGGAGCGACCACGTAGAGGCTCCTTCATTGGCTTGTTGTGATGGCAGAGGGAGAGATGTGTTCAGTTATTGTTAAGCGGTAAATAATTCACAAAGATATACAATAAATAGTTTGACGAGGAACATTTATATCACAAATAAATAATACATACATGAAGGTTCAAAATAATGTATATCAAAAGTTTCTTTAAGTGCTGCAGATTAAGAAGCACTTCAATTCATGTGATTTCCGAACTGGGCAACACATTGCGTCCCTGAACAAGACACTTCATTTCACGTGACTTCAGTCCACTCAGATGAAAATGAGTAGCCACTGGAAAATACGATGACACTTCTGTCAGGAGTTGCGACCAACAGGTAGTATTCAGCAACGAAAAAACTAATAGAAACATTAAGATCTGCTAGAATCTTCCGATCGAACTGGGTTTTTTTTTTTTCAACTCATCAAGTTGTAATCTTTCCTGTCTTGTCAGTCACCTACTAATGACTGTCCAGCCATATATCTTCCTATATATACATATCAAAAGAGGAGTTCATTCATACTAAGGGTTTTGTATTTCTGTATAACATCTTTACATCTCCCTGAAACAAAAGGGCATAGTATCCTGAGTAGACAGTACTTCTAAGGACCCTTTTACTACAGGTTGAATCCAGTCATCCCATTTGTTGTTCCATGTCATCATCAACATGGTTGCTTCTCAAACCAGGAGAGGCACCACCACTACAATGGACACCCTCACCATCACCATTATTATCCTGGCTTGTTTCAAGTGACTCAAGTTTAAGTCTGATTTGGTCTGCATGAGCCAAAGTTTCAATTCCATTTATTGTAATGAGTGCAGTGTTGCTTCTAACTTGTATTACAAAGTTTGCAATTTATGGTATTGGACTGTTATTTTTTTATACCACATCTGCTCATTTATGGTGTAAGACATGGTCAAAGGTGCATGAATCTGATGCTTCATCAATGCAGCAGGACTTTGTTAGCATGAGGAATAGTATGATAACTGAGCGATAGTTGGGGCAAAAAGGACTCTAATCTTTCTCTGTGAGGGAATAATGCTTTTAACCCAATTTTAATTGTTTGAACCATTCATTTTGTAATCCCATTTGAGTGTGGGTGATATGGGGACGTTTTGTAAGAAATGCAGCCAATATTATGTAGCCAGGAACAGAAATTATTGTCATGAAATTTATGGACATTGTCTGACATGAAAACCTTAGGCATGCCATCTCAAGAGAAAATTACTTGCAACACCTGTTTTACAGTTGAGCTCTTCCTATCAGGAATGTAAATAACCTGTGGCCACATTGAAAAGAAATCCACTATGATAAGTAGCAATCTGATAACATTAACATGTGCATGATCCATGTGTACACAAGTCCAGGGATCTAACTCCTTGGGCCACGAATGAAGCCTGTTCTTTTAAAAATGTTTTTATCTCTACACATTTAAGCCAACTATGAATGTAATCCTCAACATTGTGTGAATAGCTAGGCCACCATGCTTCAAGCTTTAGGCAATGGTGTGTTGCAGTAATGCCACAATGGACATCGTCATAAACACTTTTATGATTTACTTCTTGGATACTTCAGGTAGAACAATAAGATCACCATTGCAAAGAATACCATTTTCTAGAGTTAATCTATGTTTGACATGCTTATAAGATCTTTCAGCATTGGAGCTATTCCAGACAATTTTTTGAATTCTGGAAATGATTTTGCTTCGTATCGGATCATGCAGTGTTTCTGAAGTTAGGTTATTAAAATGCAACACATCAGTTTCTATCCAGTGTATGGAATTATCATCAACATTATCAGAACTAGTATCCTGCAGTTGCAGTCTAAAATGTAATCATGAGAGCATGTCAACATGAGGAATGGAATTTCCCTTGACATATGTGATATCAAAATCAAATGCCGTTAGCTGTATGGCCCACCTCAGTATCCTCTAAGACATAACCTTTATGAGTTATTTGCATTGATTAAAGATGAAATAAAAAGGTCTATGATTGAATCTAAACAGGAATTTTCTACCAAGTAAAAAATGACAGGCATAGTTTGTGGTCTACACAATTACTAAAGCCTCCCTCTCAATATTTGAATAATTAGATTTAGCAGAAGTTAACCTCCTCAATAAATACAGCACTGGGTGGTTATCCTGTGGTAAAATTCCTGATATAGAATGCTCATTAGCATTGGTTGTCAATATGACATCTTTGTTTGCATCAAATATCCTCACAACAGGATTCTCAGCAAGAGCACTTTTTAAAATTATCAAATGTCCTTTGCTGAACATTTGTCCAACTAAATTCAACATTTTTTCTTGCACAATTTCACAAATAGTTTGACCATTTCAGAATATTTTGGTAAATATCAAACAGAAAAATTTACCAATCCTAAAAAGGACTGCAATTCTTTCTTATTAAATGGTGGAGAGACATCTGATATTTTCTAAACTAAATGTCACTGTCAAAGATACATTTCTCTGAATTAATTGTCATACCTGCATCTCTCAGTTGATCTAATTTAATCTTGGCCTTCAGATTCAATTCCTCTTTGGTAGTTTACCCAAACATCTGTCTTCCCAATTATTATATTTTTTTATAACGTCCTTCCTCCAAAGTCTTTTTTATTGCATATTGAAAAATGGCACTTGCAGTTTTTATACCACAAGGCATTCATGTCCATCTTGACAAACCAATAGGGATGTTAATGGCAGTGATTTCTTTGAAATCATCTATTTGAATTTAGTGGTATGCATGCCAGATATCAAATTTTTCAAAAAATTCCAGCCTAGTTAATAATGAGTGAATGGTGGATTCAATATTAGTGGTTGGATAAGAGTACTAACCGATTTTGTTATTAACATCTACCTTGTAGTTACCACAGATATGTAAATCTCTGTCTGGTGTTTGTACTACTACAATAGGTGATGCCCATTTGCTACCACCATGCTCTATGCCCTGTTCAACCATTTTTCATAACTTCCCAACTGCTAGTGGAAAAATATGAATTGGCAATTTATGAGATTCAAAATATGAAGGATGTACATTTTCTTTCAATTTAATACTGATCTTATAATTTTTAAGCATACCAGTATCTTCAACATCAGGCACAATATAGTTGATTAGTCTTGTGCTATTAATATTTAGTATATCAGTTCTAACAAGACCATGACTTTTATTGTAGTCCATGACTGCTACTGGTAAGATCTGAAATCAAGTGCCTGTTTCTAGAATACCTTCAAAGAAACCCAAGGTTTTTATCATTGATTCATCAAACTGTGAAGTTATAGATGGCTTTTGAGAAGTTTTGGTTGACCAATGAATATTCAAAAGTTACTTGGAATTAAGGTAACCTCACTACCAGTATCTACTGGCATATTGAAACTGACATTATTCAGTTATTCAATTTAATTGAAGTAAAGTGGTTCTTTCCTTGCCTTGTAGTGTACATATATCCATTTCAGTGTCAGACACGTGATCATTAATTTGTTCATGTTCCACACTTTTGTTTTTAAAGTTACAAGCTGATTGAAAGTAATTTTTTGTTGTTGCACAATTTGCATATCTTTCCAAATGCAGGACATTTCCCTTCAATAAACTCATGTTTATAACCACAAAATTTTCATTTAGAAAATTTTTTAATTTTGGTTATGTGATAGACATTGGCATTTTTAGGTTCTACTTTGTGAGAAATGTTGACTTTGTTAAAACATGATATCATTTCTTGTTGTTGTATGAAGTTCACACAAGCATAAAGTGATATATTTCCCAAATGCAGTTGTTTCAACATCCTTGATCTGTGGGATGTCTGGTACATGCCTTCAATGAGTCTCATTTGTATTAATTCATTTTCAGTTCTACAGTTACCTTGAGTTCATATTTCTCTATAACACCTTCGCAGTTGCTGTTGGATTTATTATTTTGCTATTGATATGAACTACATGCTGTTTGTTGACAGACAGTATTCTTTTGCTGTTGACATACTTTTTGTTGTGTTGTTATTTACGTGGCTTGTGTTCTGCTGCTTTTGATCTAGCTTATTTTAATTTTCTTTTATATATACACACACACAAAGAATATGAAGACAAACATATTCACATACACCCATTAATTCTAACTCACACTCTCCACACTATGGTTCACTCTCACACACTATAACTCTGTATCTCTTATGTTCACATACTAATTCTTTTTTACCAGGCATGGGTCAACCGATGGATCGTACTACACAAAATAAGTGACCTGTCAGCTGGTAAGCTTCTGGCTAAACTGGATATCTATTTGAATTCTGATCAAGCCTGTCTTCCTGACACCAAACTGTCGACCATCCTGCTTGAGAATGTCACTGGTATTGTTCATACTACACAATCAAAGACTCATCCACATGCTTTTGGGATACAAAATAAGGATATTTCCATCCTCTTCTTCTCGGCAACATCTCCCTGCGAAACATATCTTTGGGTAAGCCTTCTACGGGAAATATTCTGTTTCCAGCCCCTGGATGATGATATCAGTAAGTATTGAAACAGGTAGCTTATAGGTAGCTGCAATTATCTCTCTTTTTCAGAGTTGAGCCCATCATCCCTCCCTAAAAAATAAAATAAAATTATCTATTTCACAAACAAGTGATATAGTCAAACCACTGCTTCACTGCTTATAATCACTATAATAGTGATGGTGTCCAGTTTGGTTGAGGTTGTCACTTATACTGTATTCTTCATATTCTGGGTAGAGAGATTTAGAAAACATTCTTCAAGGCAAGACATGACAACCATGTTCCTGAACCTCTCTAACCAGGAGGAACAACAAGCAACTAAAATCCTTGCTTCATATTCTAGGACTCACAATCTCTGATGATCTCTCATGGCGATCCCACATATGCGACATATCCAAAACTGCATCACAGAGACTAGGATTCTTCTTTAGGGCCATGAATATGTCAGCCCTAATCAGTTGCTGACTCTCTACAAAGCTCAAGTAAGAGTCATATTAGAGTACTACTCACATCTATAGAATCGTGTTGCTGCTGCTGCTATACATGTAGATATCTTAGACTGCATCCAAAAGAAGACCATTCGATTGATTGGGAAAGATTCAATCACCAATATGCTTCAACCACTAATTCACGGATGCATAGTACCTCTCTTTTTCTCTCTCTCTCTCTCTCTGTGCCTCTTCTAACATGACTAGAATGGCCTTTTCTCCTCTGAACTAGCTTACACAGGTTCACCTGACCCACTTATCTCTTCTCTTCTCATTACTCTATTATCTCCCAGATCTGTACTAAATATTTTGCCTACTCCTCCCTCCCTCCCTAGAACTACAATCCTCTGGAATCTCCTTCCCTGCTCACATTTTCCCTGCAGCCTGCAGACACTGCATCAATTTTACCAGTCTTGGAGGGCCTGAAAAGAACATAGTCACTGCCCCCCCCCCCTCTTCTTTTGGCTAACTTACAAAAGAAAATAGGAAAAAAATTGATTTTCCTTTACAAAACACAATTGGAGAGAATTGATGTTAATGTAAGAAATGTGCCACCGGGTAATCCAAAGATTTAATCTTCAATACCATTATGGTGCTAATAAGGATTTCTAACATAGGCAAAAGGCCATCAAATTTAAGGCGAGGAGATTAGTCGATTTCCTTGACCCCCCCACCTCCAACCCGTTACTTGAATGATCCTTATTTTATCGACCTTGGCAAGATTTGAACGGTGCAAATAATGAATAATTGTTTTTTACATTGACATAAGGCCATCATTTCTAGGAGAGGGATGTAGTCAACTGAATCAACCACAGTAATGTCTGGTGCTTATTTTGTTGAATCTGGAAGGATGATATGCAATGTCAACTCTGGCAGGATTTGAACCTCAGAACATTGTCTAATCTAAATATCTACTGTTTCTACCACACACTACTCTTGCAGAACTAATAATAATAATAATAATTGTTTCTAATTTAGGCACAAGGCCAACAATCCCCAGTACTTGACTGGTACTTTATT
>JAOPJM010000001.1:15094555-15104967 GCA_027124095.1 Muusoctopus leioderma
TTTTCTTCATTGAGTGCTTTGAGTCTATATAGCAAATGTCTGTGTATGCTATGCATATACTGATATTTCTTCTTTGTTTATATATATATATATATATATATATATTACATACTATATATGTGGTAAATGTTATATATATAGTAAAGATAATAAGAAGTAGTAAGCTGAATATTCATATTTAAAAAAAACAACATTAGGTTAGAAATTTGTAATTTCTGACTATATTTTTTTTTTTAAATGGATATTTATTTAAATTTATTTGTTATTTAAAATAAAAAGCAGTGATGTGAGGAAAAGAATCATCATCATCAGCATCAATTCCAATTGGAGTCACCACTCTCCTAGATGAGTCGGGGGACCACACCTCACTCATATGTTTCATTTGGTTTGGTTTCTACGGCCAGATGCCCTTCCTATTACCAACCCCTTTACAGAGTGTACTGGGTGCGTTTATCCTGGCACCAACACTAGAGAGGTTGTCATGTTCATGACACAACTAGAGAGCCATCTCTACCCTATGTTTTCTCTGATTTAAAAAAGAAAGTGAGAGGGAGGAAGTACTTCTATAGGAATGTATTGTTTTGAAAGAGTAGAGAGTAGTTTTTCTGAAATGGCTGATTTATTGACCAGGTTGTTTATAGATAAGACGAGTAAACAATTTTACAGATTCAAGATATATAAAATAACAGAAAAATAAAAATTCTGTAAAGTATAAAATAAAAAAATAAAACTCAGAATAAACTCAAAGGAAAGAAAAAGTAAACAACATATTGATATATAAAGTCTAAATCTAATTCACAAAGTACACATACATTTCGATAGATTATTATTCTTATTTTACTAATGAGTTATATGTAGAGTGGTGGCACCTGTGACCTTTATAGGCCTTCCCAGACTGGTAAGATCAATGCTTTTGAGGTTCAGTTTGGACTGCTATAGGTTGACACCTAAAGGAAAAACGTGGCTAGGGAAATGATTCCAGAGGGCTGCAGTTCTGGAAATAAAAAGATCGAGCAAAGTGTTTAGTCTGAGTTGAGGGACAGTAAGGATTACGAAAGAGAGATCAGTACATCCAGGGCTTGATTTAGGTATAAGCTAGACAAGCTACAGCTTAGGGCCTCACAGTGTGCAGGGGCATCAAAATAATTAAAAGGCGTATATGTTTTCAATTTTTGTGAGACCTTCTGGTGCAATTTTTTAACAAGGGGCTTCAAAGCTTTATATAGCTTAGGGCCTCACCAAGTCTAAATCCAGCACTGGGTACATCTGATGTTTGGGGGTAAAGGTGTTATACAGCGAGCCAGTTCATAAGAGCAGAGGGTATTGTAGTAGTGGTAGAAGGGGTAGAGAGAAGAAACAGTGTATCTGTGAGCCAGTAGTTACAGTGTGTTAATGAATGTCTTTGCTAAACCACTGAATGGCCTTTATTTTGGATGCAGTTTAGGATCATTGTGTGTATAGCAACAGTACTGCCCCAGAAATGTGGACAGTACTGCACTCTGGATCTCCCTTGATTTGAGCTGAAATATGTTCTGGCCCTGAGGAGGAAACCTAATATTTGGGATGTAACTTTGGCAATGCTATATATGTAAGGTCACCATGAAAGATCATCAGTGTTTGTGTGGTCCAACATTTGTAGTGACCTTGTGAGGATTTTAGGTGTACATTATGTGTAAGGAGGGTGTAGTGCATGAATGTTTCCTTGATATGTGTAGTGATTGTGTCTTTGTGCTGTTTAATGTGACTAAGTTTGTTTTTTATTGCTTAATCAGCAGGGAAGGGCAGTGCCCATCACACTTTTTCAGGGCCTCCAGTGACTGCTGGGAGGAAAATATCCTCAGTTCAGAGACCTGGTCTGAATGCTTGCAACAGAGTAGACTGCTAAAGGCACTCAAAGGCCAGGTGGTGGTGTTAAACCAGGCAACGGATTAAGTCTACCACCCAAGTAGGCCACGGTGGGATTTGAACTCAGAATGCAAAGAGCCATAACAAATACTGCGAGGCATCCCATCCAATGCTCTAATGATTCTGCCAGTCCACTGCTCTAGACTGGTAATTTGTTTATCTACCCCGAAACGATGAAAGGTAAAGTTGACCTTGGGAGGATTTGAACTCAGAATGCAGTGTGCTGGCACAAATACCACAAGGTATTCAATCCAATGCTCTAACAACTCTCCCATTGGAAAATGTTTCTATGGGTCTCTGTTCACGGAATTGTGCAAGTCTGGTGTGAAGTGTCTGGATTGCATGTGTATGACACTTATGTGCTGAAAGTAAAAAACAGTGTGTGTGTGGTTAGAGGTAACTGTAAGTAGGTCATTAATATACAGAAAGAAGAATCTTGGTAAACCAAAGTTGATAGAATGTGGATTAGAAAGAGCTCTGTCAGTGTCTGCTGTAATGGAATGGTCTGACAGGATACTACTGATTTAAGAGATGAAAGATGGATGGAGCAAATTAGGTTGTAGGTTCTCATACCAGACATGGTCAAAGTCTTTATTGATGTCAAGGGTGACAACATTGCTTTCACTGAAGTTCTCAAGATGTGTGATATAGGAGAAAATATCTGGCTCTACAGAAACCATGCTGATGGTCACTGAGAAAGGAAAGAGACTCAAGGTGATGAAGGAGGTGGATATTTATGACTGTTTCCGTTACCATTGTGATATTAGAAATGAGGGCAATATGGTGGTTGTTGGCAGAGTCAGAGGGGTTGTCTACTGTAATTCTCTAATTCACTTCTCCCTAATTCTTGTATTTTTTCTGTCTCCCACTTCTCTTAATACCACACTTACTCTAATTTCCTTAACTACCTCAAATATATCCGCTTCATCCTGACAACCCCCCCCCTCTACCTACTAATTACTTTCATATCTCCATACTGTAGTCTGAAGTACTAGGAAGTATATGAATAAATCTCTCAGAAAGAGATATGAGTAGACAGCAGTAGATTAGATAAACCAGAATTACTGGAAGGTTGATATCAGTTTAATAAACAGTTATGTGTATATATGCAAATATATGTGTTTGAATGTATGTATTATGTGTAGGAATGTATGTATTTCTTTTTAATTAGTTTCTCTAAAGAAGCAGGCCAGTACCTTTTTATACTAGTGAAATCAATGTGGTTAATGTCTGCAGGGAAAATATGGACAAGTAAAGAGTTGCAGAAAATGAACATTCTGGAGAGGAAGGATTCGGTAAATTGCTTAGTATGGTATCTAGGTAATGAGACATAATTGAGATGATGAGAGATACATTGAATAGGCTTGGGTGTGAATGGCACATTCAGAGAAGCAGAGTGGACACAATGTGTTAGCAGGGTTAGAGATTGTTGAATGGTCATTTTTGGATGTGGCCCAGAATATCTGAATGTACAGCAGCTACACTGTCCTAGCAGTATTATAATGTGAAGCAGTCTTGTTGTTTTGTAGATTATTGGAAACTGTTCAGATCTGAAGTATTTTCTAGTTTGGAAGAAGAAACCCAGCCTAAGGGTGCAGTCTTGTGTCTCTGTTATAAATGTGTGCTTACCATGAAAGGCGTTGGTGATTAAAGCCTTTTTTTGTCAGTTACATCTTTGTTTTGGCTGTGGAATGGAGATATATATATGTATATATATATATATATATATATATATATATATATATATTACTGCTTTACTGCTTAGTCTGAAGGGAAGGCAGTGCCCATCACCCTTTTTTCAGGGCCTCCGACTCAGGTGGGAGGGAGGAAGGTATCCTCACACCGGAGACTTGGCCCGAATGCCTGCAACAGAGTGGCTTCACTAAAAGGCACCCAAGGGCCAGGTGCTGGTGTTAAATTGGGTGATGGATTAAGTCTACCACCTAAGTAGGCCATGGTGGGATTTGAACTCAGAACACAAAGAGCTGAGATAAATACCATGAGGCATCTCATCTGATGCTCTAACGATTCCATCAGTCCACCACCCTAGACTGGTACTTTATTTATCTACCTCGAAAGGATGAAAGGCAAAGTTGACCTCAGCAGGAGTTGAACTCAGAGTGCAGTGGGCCAGAACGAATACTGCAAGGCAGTCTGTCCAACACGCTAATGACTCTGCCAATTTGCTGCCTCTATATGTGCATGTATGAGTATTTGGTGGGTTTGAAATGTATAAAAGTCTTTTGTCATTCTGCAAAGGAAAAGATCATTTCTCATATTCAATACCAGCCTCCTCCAATCATGTGGATGACAGGAATGAGTGAAATTAGAGAATAGCTAGTGATTATTGTGTTGACTACTTAGTGGTACTGATGTTGAGTGGTTAAGTTTCAATGGTTAAATTGCTGTGGTTCAGTGGTTAAGGTACCATAGTTGTTGTTGTGGTTTGGCCCCAGGTCTGCTTTGATTGAGTAGACCTATGATCAAAAGTGCTCCAGCTGTGACCATCCCATCGTTTGTATGCCAGGGACTACATTGTTCATTGTGTCCTTTCTTTGTTTGAGATGGTAGGGTGTATTTGAGGAAATTTGGCTGCTATTTCTAGCAGGTTGAGCGATCATTAGAGCGACCACTCTAATGTATCATGCTTGAGCAGCTTGGGAACACTGGCTGAGTAGTTAAGGTACTATGGTTAAATTGCCATGGTTGAATAGTAAATGTTTGCAATTTCAGCCAAGTTTATACTATATTAGCTTAGGAAATAGTTGTGGATGTTAGAATGGCTCAGTAACAAAGCAGCAGTTTAAATCCAGATCAATGTAGTTGTTGTTGTTGTTTAACTCCAGGTCAGCGCTCCTTGAGCAGAGATCTATAATCAAAGACATTCCAGACTTAACCATCCCATCTTTTAGTATGTCTATCAGGGACTACATCGTTCAGTGTATTCTTCTTTATTTACAATGGTGGGGTGTGAGTTGAGGGAGATTTAGTTGCTATTTCTAGCAGGCTGAGCAACTGCATAGAGGCTTCTTCGTTGGCTTATATTCATCAATGTTTTAATTATTTAGTCTTCATGAAGGCGGTGGATTGGCAGAATTGTTAGAGCATAGGATGAAATTCCTTGCAGTATTTAGTTCCAGCTCTTTACATTCTGAGTTCTAATCCTCCTAAGGCCAACTTTGCTTTTCATCCTTCTGGGGTCGATAAAATAAAGTACCTGTCAAGTACTGGTTTCGATTTAAATAGACTAACCCCTCCCCATAAATTTCCAGCCTTGTGGCTATATAAGAAACAAATTATTTGATGCTCACACTGATGTGAATGTATTCAGAAAAACAAAGTTGTGTAGGTGCTGGTTAATTGAAATTGAACTCTTTGAAAATTGTTTATGTTCCCTATACTCTTTATACTAGTTTCAGCCATTCACCTGTGACTGTGCTGGAACAATTCAGTCTAATATTGTTTCTAAAACTTGTGTCTCTTAAATGATGTAATAATATCTATAGTTACTATTTATTATTTACTTGAGCTTGCTTTTCAACAGGACAGCTTTTAATACAGGATAAACTAGTGCAGAAAATATTGGCTGAGAGGATCCAATGGTATGTGAGAGAGCTGTAAATGAACGGGTTACTAGTGTGTATCTGGTAAAGTTGGAGGTTGCAGATAGGATTTGAAATCAACTTCCTAAACTACACTATTTTACTATTTCATAAAATAGGTCTATTCTCTCTACATTTTGGTCTCAGATCCAAATCTGTTAAGAATGTGTGCGTTTGCTATGTGTGTACCTATTTCCATCCATATTAAATGGTTCCCTGAAAATGTGAAAGCAACAACTGGCTGGCTTGTTATGATGTTTGTTTGCTGGTAAAAGGTCAACATTTTGTATCATATCACCAATGCTGTAATGTATCCCTAGAAAAGACACTTAATCATCAATGGCTCAATCCACATAGTTGTAAATAGGTGCTATGCTAAGGCATATGAGGCATGAATAGTGTATACCTGATGAGTGTTTTATTAGGTTGCAGTGCTGAGTACAAATTCTTTCTGAGATGTAGAGAAGGCATTAGATAACCATCTGTTCAGAGAGCTGCAGGGAAGTTGATAAGGTAGTGGTTTGTATCCGATCTTTGATACTGCACTCTTTTTAAAGCTAAGGCAATTAACTCCCAACAGCCCTGTCTGCTTAGATATAAGTAGATACCCAGAGTAGAATGGCTCACCATTGTTAGAAAGGATGCAGGCATGACCATGTGGTTAAGAATTTTGCTTCACAATCACATGGCACCTTGGGCAAGTGTCTTCTATCATGCTTTCAAGTTGATGCAAGCTTTGTGAGTGGAATTTGGTAAACGGAAACTGTGCAGAAGCCCATTGAATAAACTGTACCTATTCTTGGGTGGCAGATTTAATTCATTGACTGGTTTAACACCACCACTTGGCCCTTGGGTGCTTTTAGTGGGGTTCACTCTGTTGGAAGCAATCGGACCAGGTCTCTCATCTGAGGATAACTATTAAGTCATATGGTTTCTTCTTCTTTTTATCCCTCAATCTTAGAAGCCATGCAAAAAAAAAAAAAAAAAAAATTCATAGGAGCAGCCCTTCCACCACTGACTAAGCTATAAAACAAAATATAGCAGCACAGTAAAACTGATAAGTATATCAGTTGCTCACAGTGCTGAGTTTGGATGAATTTGAGCTATAGTAAAAAAATTAACATGACCCTTTGTCACCACTACTAGAAAGAGAAAATGAATGAGCTTCCATAACATTAAATAAAGATATAGCATACACATCTCATGTCAATAGATGTTCAGTTGTACTAGTCACCAAATAACATCCATTATTTACTTGAACTTTGTTTTCACAATTGCATTTTATTTACTAAATATAACTAATTTCCTTTTAAAATATATTTTCTTTAAAATCTATTTATTTAGGGTTACCAATATTGGTGAAGCAAGGTTGATATTTGTTTCTCCTCGAGCTGAACAAATTCTGGCCTCAATTCGCACAAATATTTATATTGCAATGAAACAGAAAGACAATGAATGTGCTGCATCTCCAGACATAAGAAATACTTTAGACTGGGAAAGAACTTCTCATACAGAATTACTATTTAACCAAAATCCTCAACCAATGAGGAAATTGAGTCGAGGAGTATCATATGATCCAAGTGTATCTGCCTTTTTGATGAGAAAGACTCCTGAAGAATTTCAGAGATACCAGGCCCAAGATTTCTCCATATTTGTTGGTCCTCCTCCCAAGCCTGCCAGATCTTGGTTGTATATTCCTAGCTCATCTTCTTCAGTTACCTCTGAGACAATATCATGTCCCGATAAAGTAGCATTGAGTTATGATATGACTGGTGAATCTTTTGACCGACATTCTATCTTTCGACACAGTGACTCAGAGTTACAACCTAACTTAAATGTCAACATTCCTCAGGAGATAATATATGAAAGTAACAACACATGTCAAGTCAAGACACCAACTGAAATGAAGGGGTCAGTTTGCTCCAGAGACTCTGGGATTATGTGTGCATCTGAATTTCCATGTCAAGACTCAGAAAGTACTAGAGACTATCGTTGCCAGACATTTCGATCAAATTCAACAGACAGTGCCGTGTCTCTGCAATATGAACGTCAAAAATCACAAACCCAAAACAAATTGTCTATGAATAGTCCGATACCGGAAATAAATTTAAAGTTGCCATCAACTGCAGATTCTTTGGAAGTTCAGTCTAATAGCAGTAATATTTACTGGGATATTGACTCCGGTAATGTATCAGAAAAAATGGTCCCTGATCTTAAAGAGAACAAACAGTTTCTTTCACCTCAGGCACGATCAGAGTTGAATCTTTCTTGTAAAAATATCAACGAAGAAGATGAAAACGATAATCTGTCACAAAAAAGTAATCATGAGTATGAAGAGGTGAATTGTTTGAGAGGAAGCTGGTCAGAAGAGACAGTTCAACCTCCAGCACTTCCTGAAAGACCAAAGTCGCTTCTGATCAATATGGACAAATTGCCACAGAAGTCCTCTGGAACTATAATGGAAAAGATTCAGGATTCATTGTTACAAATATCTCCAAAGATTAAAAGAAGAATAAATGAAAAACAGCAACTGAGAACAAAGAATTTGAATTGTTTTATTAATGATTTCCGGAAATTTTCTGAAAGGAATAAAACAGATCCAGAAGATGAGACAATTATCAGAGAATACAGGAAAGAATTCAAGCGTCGTGATAGTGACATCCTTGCAGATTTTCAAAGAGAACAAACTATATCAGAATGGCGCGGTAACCGCATTTTGCACTCATTTTCTGCCTCAGATGCTTCACAGTTGTTTTGGAATGAAGAAGAGACAAAAGAAGGTGTTTTTGTTGTTGAACAAAATATTCCTGAGAAGGAAACGTTTCTAGCAAGGGATCCATTTGGTCTCCTCCCTGAAAAAAAAATTATGCAACCAGTAGAACACTCTTTCATTTCTGAAGTTGCTGCCATTTCAAAACCACGATGCTGCAGTGAAGGCCATGACACAGATTCTAATTCTGCTTCTAGTGATAATGACTCAGATTATGAGCTCACCTTTCGTAGGCGGACAATGTCACTGGAAAGTAAACTTGGGCGTCAGATGATTCTGAAGAAAGTCAATCAGTGGAAAAATGACAATTTATTAAGGAAGCATCTGCCACATACTGATAAAGATATTCTTTTGTCATCCTCAGATATTAATTCCACACAATATATCGATATGAATGGTCATTTACTCTTGCAGAACACAGTTCAGATAGAAGTGGAAAACAGGAAGTCTTAAGAATCAATGAAGGAAATATGTTTAAATGACAGAAGTGCTTCTATTTATAGTCTAACTACATTAACACATTGGTTTCTTTTGGCTGGACACAAAATACCTTTGTTTTTAGTAAAGAGAAATGAGACATTGTGATATTTGTGTCTTTCTCATGAGTATTAGCAGCATAAGTGAAGTTAGCTTCATCTGAGAACGGAAATCACATCATGGTCTTAGCTGGCTGGGAGCTTACAGATGACTTTGTGATACTCCTCATAACAAAAGATATTAAAAAAGCAAACTGAAAATTCTAAGACATCTATGTCCTAGGGTAATTAACAATATTTTTATGGCATAGGGATTATGTCTTATTATGTATGACAAACATTTTCATGATGGCATACCAAACATTTTCATGTAAAAAACAGAGCCTGAGGAAACTTGTGCTGGTCTGTGTCGGCAAAAATTATACAGTAAAGTTCATGAGTTTGGATAAGTTTGTAAACCAGTATTACAAACATCTGATATATGACAAATGTCACACCTATGGCAAATATCAAATGTATGACAAACATTTTAGATTTGACAAATATCTTAAATATTTAGAAAAAAATAGAAAATATATTTTTTTCAATCTTAAATTGTCTTTTATAAAGAACACAAATATTTATTAATATTTTAACGTTTTTGTTTTAAAGACAATTTTAAATATTGTTTACAAATTGCTATTGTTGTTCTTTGTTTGTTGCTGATGATCATGATAAGCATGATGATAATGATGACAATAATATTTAATACTTTTTAGTTTAAGATTTATTATGTGGAATTTTACTTAACATAAAATTATAATAAGAAAACAATATTGGAAGACAAAGTATTTTGATTTTTAAATGTTGAAGTATATGATTACTAAAATAATTTATGAATGAAGCGAAAGAATAAAAACTCTGAAAAACTGTATACATCTATATCTAAAAATCAAATTAGAAATTATTGGAAAATAAAATATTTGTTTTATAAGGATCAAATGATGAGAGAGTTTGCCTTTGTTTATATCTACTTTTTGGTGAGGAAATGCCTGTTTTATAGAATTATCACAGCAACTGACTTTGGAGTTGGTACAAGTATTAAACAGATTTTCATTATTCAGGGTCTTTTTTTTCTGCAGGGCAAATCCAACATCAGCTGACTTATTTTAGCATAAACACAAAGTTGATTATAAATTATCACAATTCTTTAAGGTAAAATAATGTTTACAGAATATTGTTACAGGAAACAATAAACAACATATACAAATGATAATTAGTTTAGGATTTCAATGGTTTTTTTTTTACTATTTTACATACATTTTTCCATGCTTCCATTTTTTAAGCAATTATTTTTAGATGTGAACTACAACCAGTGTATGTGTTTTTATTGGCAGAATGTTCCTCCCAAAATACAACAATAATTTTTTTTATCATTCAAGCTAAATGGAGCAAGCAGAGTTATGTACCTGGCCCTTGAACACTGCAATTGGTCTTTTAAGTGCATGTTAAAGCTTCTGTATCCTAGTCTTCTACAAATATTATGGCTGAAGATGACAGTTACTATCCAACATTTTGTAGTTCGTGTATATTTTACAAGTCATAAAGTTTTAGTAAGTAGCAGAGAAGATAGGACCCTGATACCATCAGGGAAATGGCCATGCTCGATATGCAGGAAAG
>JAOPJM010000001.1:15118569-15131166 GCA_027124095.1 Muusoctopus leioderma
TTGTCGTTTTGTTCGAAAAATTAGGCCCTTTTTAGTAACCAGCCTTAGGCCTACAGTACCCTTAATCCGGCCCTGTGTATAACCAGACACCACCAGCATGCTAACAGAATTAACAATTACCATGGATGTATTTGCTACACATACAGTGTTTCATAGCCACAGGCAATGAATTGTATACATTAGATCTCTTTAAGCTACAGCCTTTGGTCTTTGTTGCATTTTTTTACACTTGAGTAATACTCCCACCCCCTCAATTTTGACCGTGTTTTGTTTTTTTGTTTTTTTAATATAAATTTTCCACACGAGTAAATACAGTAGTTTTGTATTTTATATTCAATTGTATATCTACTCGTATAGCTGTTTTTCTTTCAT
Source organism: Muusoctopus leioderma (assembly GCA_027124095.1). Lineage (NCBI taxonomy): Eukaryota > Metazoa > Mollusca > Cephalopoda > Octopoda > Octopodidae > Muusoctopus > Muusoctopus leioderma. Next base: position 15,118,942 of record JAOPJM010000001.1, read on the forward strand.
ATATCAGTCAATATCTTTGATGACTTGTTCCTAATACTCAATTCATTCTTCTCTAATTGCTGCAAATACTATACATTCACTGCCACATAACATACTTTTTATGCACACTGCATATAGCCTACTTTTTTGTATAGTAAGAAGTAACCCATTCTTTATCTTTGTATCTATTGATGATTGTGCCCTTATTCCAATCATTTGTGACTGATCGTAATGCCTTCAACACCATTAAATTTGAACATTCTACAGCATCCTTTATTTTAATATGTCAGCTCTCTACAGCTGGCTTTTCTGTTGGCCTGATTGAGTGTAAAATCATGTAACCTTTTCATATTCTTTCATCAGCAACCTCTCATTGTTAATATTTCCACAACTTTCTTTTCATGGTCACTGAGGGCAAGTTTGCTGGAATTATGTCAAACTTCTCTCCAACAACATCATGATTTTGTATTGACACACTGACTTATTTGAAACACTTCACACAACGTATCATGATATAGGGCAGTGACAAACATTCTGCTCTCTACTTAACTCTTTTGATACCAACCCACCTGAAACTGCCCCTGGTTCTATGATAAAAACCATTTGTTTTAAAGTGTTCATATTTAAATCTAAACCTTCCATTACAATTTTATGTAAGAACTTTTTGTTAAATTATGTTCCAACACTAATTTAATAATGAGCATGTTAGTTATTTTACTAAACCCCTCCAAAATTTTGATTATTTTCAAAACTAATTGAAAATCATAGGCAGTGTATTTCATTAGAAATATGGTAACAAAAGGGTTAAGAGAGATTTAGTTGCTATTTTTATAGGGTCAAGAGACCATGTTTTTCCTGCAGGTATCAACCTGCAGAAGTTCAAGCTGGATATCAACTGCAAGAGCCAGCAAACCTAAATAAAGAAGAATTTACTTTACTGTGAGTTAGTATTTGTTTCTGAAGTAGGTTTACTAGTTCGTAGCCTAAGTACATTGTTCTGTTGGAGACAAATAATCTTAATTTAATGTTATTGCTTTTAGTTGCCAAGGAAACTCTATTGGCCAGAATAAAAACCATACAAGACGTACTTATTGAACCTGAGAAAAAACCCACCAGGGATGAAAAGGTAAGACAGAAATAACATTTTTATTTAAATATCCTTAGATTGAGTTTGAATGTGTGTTTTTTAAGGAGTGAAAAGTTTGTATTCACTGATGCATTAGCTGAAACAAACACTTTGAATATGTTTCTTTTTATGTATGGAGCTATGAAGAGGTACAATGGCTGAGTAGATTTTGCAAGTTTATACTCCATTATTGGCATTGTACTCTGTCTTTCTGACTAGATATTGAATTGTTCAATCTCAGTTTATCCTAGCTGGAATAATTAGGTATCAAAGATGGAGTAACTTGTATAGTTGCACAGTTTTATTAATGAGTGGTTCACTGACTTAGAGTTCAAATTTCAACCCAGCCCTAACACTTATCCACATTTTACTAGATTATGGATTGTGAAACAAGGTTTTAGATATGGATTGCTGCCATTAGATCCAGATCTAGCCTCTATCAAGGAATATGTGGTTATTGTTTTTAAATCAGTCACCGCCACATGCTTATATCCCTTTGAATTACAATTCTATATAGTTGTGAGAAATAGCCTACTTGTAGTTACCATATGAGACTGAAACTTCAAAAAGATTTTTTTAATGGTTTAGTCAGGAGGAAGGGGCAGTGATCATGAGTTTCACAGGCCCTTCAAGACTGGTCAGATTGATATGATTGGAGAGTTAGATTCTCTGAAGAATGATAACATTCTTAGTGTTTCAATGGAGTTATTATTACCATTTAGATAATGTTATTATCAACCTGATAACTGACTTGTAAACGTAACCAAATATTTTGAACTAAACAATAGCCTCTTCACTGATTTATATCCAAGAACTGATGTTATTTTGTGCAGTTCATATGCCACAAACAAAATATCAACCTTTTCTCTGTGTTTAATATGGAGATTGGCAAGTAAAACAATAATTTGTTTTATGTAGATATCAGGAAGCTTTTAATTTCTAGCTATGTCCAGTTTTAATGTGAGTTGAAAAACAACAAAATATAGCCTAGTTTATGTAACTAAATAAAAAAAATTTAAAGAGAAGCTGACATATGTTAGCCATTTATGATGTTGATGATGTTGAAACATGGCTGTAAACAATATTGGTGGCCAGTTAGCAACAGTCTAGTTTTCAAAGAAGAAGGATATGCATTCTTTGTTATTTCCACAGTGAACAAATTGAGTGGTTTGTAAATATCTTAAAAGATCAGTTGATAAGATTCCCAAGTGTTTGGTTAATGGATCCAACTTCACATGATCAGACACAGAACTGACTCTACAATTGAGCTGCAGATCTATATCATAGAATATTATAATTAAAGGATGAGAATACTAGAGATATGGCTAGAAAGCTGACAAGTTGGAGTAGATATGGCTAATGCACTATACTCCTTTAGAATATCTTCTTGCCAAAGACAACAATGATGTTTTCCTGGATGTTGGTCACTTATTTCTGATGTATTAAAAGTTGGTTACCAGATAGCATTTAGTATAAACATTTTTCATGTTTTAAGTTAAACTTTATAATCTTATATATTGATTTCTAACATGGGTACAAGGCCAGATCTTTAGGGAGATGGAACAGTCAATTAATTGACACCAGTACTTGACTGGTACTTATTTTATTAACCTTAGAAGAATGAAAGGCAAGTTACCCCAGCCAGCTTTGAACTCAGAATGTAAAAAGCTGTAACCGATACTGCTAAGCATTTTGTCTGGTACTCTATCAATTATGTAATCCCCCTCCTTCTATAATCTTATATATTAAAGATAATTGTAAATATAATAAATTTCAGTTGTTCTATGTTTAGTATACAATAGGTTAAGTTTTGGTTTGGATTATTGCAGCCACATCAACATATTTCCTGCAAAATAGATTTAAAAAAACAAAAAACAAAATTGTAAAACCAAAGTTAAAGAAATCCTCAATGAAAGGATGTGTAATAATTTCAATTTGATTTACCAATTATTGGCTTCTTGAACTAGGATACTTTACAGCATCTTTGTTTACATAGTTTCATGGTTCTAAGTTTAAATTTTGCTAAAGTAAACTTAATCTTTTATAACTTCATGATCAATGAACTACAGTAATTCTACTAGACACCAGTTTTTCTACTGAAAGTAAATATTAAGATACTGAGATAACAATGCAGTGTCCACTCCTATGTTGGGGTAGCTGTTGAATGAAAAGTATTGAGTTTACTATCCATTTTAATTTGTCTGATATTATTCCTTATATTTTTAGTCAGCCAAATTTAGCCAGTCTTGTATAAAGTTTTATCTCCATATTTGATACTAAACAGAAACTACTAACTTGAAATTGTGGTATTTCTGTAGACTCAAAGAAAATAGGTTCTAGTACTGAGTACAAATAGAAAGTTGGACCTAAAATGATTTTAGACTTGGTGAAACAGTGGTAAGTAAACGATGTGTTATTTATGACATATGTTAATAGCAAAATAGTTTAATATGGAAATTGGCTTAATGATTACATGAATATAGAGACATTAACCAGATAATTAGGTGATAATATGGAAATTAGCATATTAATTAGGTGATTATATAGGAATTAATCTGGAAAATTAAGCAATTTGGTGTCTGACAACGTTTCTATTTTCTCATCAGAACCTTATTATAAATACTTGCAAAGAAAAACTGGCATGGATTGAAAATGCTCCCACAGCAACAACCCAAGAATTCATCTCACAACAACTTGTTTTGGATAATACATTGGCTGCTGTACTAACTAAACTTACTACCGCTCGCAAATAAGCAGAGAAGAGAGGCTGCTACCACAATCGGTGTAGATCACCAAATAAAATAGTCTGAGGGTGTACTATCCAAAATAGATTCCTTTTCACAGATTCCAGCTCACTCTATTCCTAATATTATTGATTTATTGCCCAGACATTGATAATGAATACACTGTCATCAGCCAATTTATAGGGTTTCTTTTGTATTGGAAATAAATCAATGTTAATTGCTGATAGCAGAAAAAGACTAGAAAATAGTTTATCAGAGGTGAGTAATTATATATTAGACTACAATTTGATATTTTTCCTTTCTAATAAATTTAAGGAGTGAGATAAAGAGAGCATAAAGTAACAAAGATTTTGTTAGTTGTTTAGAATAATAAATCAGCCGTACCAAGCCATATTGATGGAACTAGAGCAAGAACAAATGTCTAGTAGTTTTTAAAAAAATGACTGCAATGTTATCATTTGTCCTTAACAAGATATCTGAGAAGATATGTATAATGATACTTTTTCTAAACATGTTTACAGACCTAGCTCACTTTGACTGTCATAATGTCTCTTGCAGAGTACACTGGAATGGCTTCCTATTGCCTTCTCTATGTCGGCATGAAGGCTAAGATTTATAGATGTGAGAGAAATAAGAGCTGTAGTGTGTTGGCAAGTTAATGACGATTTTTAGGATGTGGTCTATGATGTTTGTGTATGTAGCAGCAGCACCATACATTATATGTGAGCAGTACTGTCATGTGAGTTACACTTGAGCTTTGTAGAGGGTTAGCAACTGATCAGAGCTGAAGTATTTTCTGGCCCTGAAGAGGAACCTAGCATTTTGGATGCAGTTTTGGAAATATTATAGATGTATAATTGCCCAGGAATATCATCAGAGATTGTGAGGCCTAGAATTTGATGTGTGATATAAGTTTCAAAACTGAGATACAACCTGAGAAGGCCCACTGGACATTAGAAACATTGATATGGACATGTAATGAGAATGGTGTAGGAACAAATATATCACAAGATTCTAGTAGAGGCAGAAGTAGGCTAAAGTAATCCTGAAATTAGGTTGTTAGATCAGACTTTAGAAAGCCAACCCTCACATAGAAAATGGGAAAGAAAAATAAACATTTAGTAAGTTGTTGTAATGTGAATTTATTCAACCCTTTTGCAGCATGGAAAAGTTGAATTTGTGTAAAAATTAACATTTTGGAAAAAAAGTTTAGTATTCTGAAAATACAGACTACTGTAAGAGGTAAAATATGTTAGTGACTTTTCAGAAGAGTATTTAACTGAAATTATCTGTTAAATATACATTTTTAAGATGAGGTACATAGGGCAGAGACAAAGCTCTTGGTGAACTGAGTCTGTAATCTGGTTTTTATCTCTGGTTGATACCATTTAACTTCATTTATGTTGCTTAATATCTTTGGGAAGGAGAAAAATGTTGTAACATTCCATTTTAGTCTATCACAAGTTCAGTCCTCATGAACCAGGATATAAAATTTAGATTCATGATCATCATGGCTGTGTGGTTAAGAAGTTAACTTTGCAACCACATGGTTCTAGGTTTGGTCCCACAACATGGTACCTTGGGCTAGCATCTACTATAGCTTTGGGTTGACCAATACCTTGTGAATGAACTTTGGTAGACGGAAACTGTGCAGAAGCCAAAGTCGTGTGTATATATATATATGTGTGTGTATTTTTTTTGTTGCTTAGTCAGGAAGGTAAGCATTGCTCATCACCCTTTTTCAAGGTCTCCAAGACTGATGGGAGGGAGGGAGGAAGGTCTCCTCAGACCAGAGATCTGACCTGAATGCTTGCAATAGAGTGGACTCCACTAAAGGCACCCAAGGGCCAGGTGGTATTGTTAAACTAGGCAGCAGATTAAGTCTACCACAGCAGGATTTGAACTCAGAACGCAAAGAGCCGGAACAAATACTGCAAGGCATCCTGTCCAATGCTTTAATGATTCCAATAGTCAACTGTCCTAGACTAGTAATTTATCTATTGACTCTGAAAGGATGAAAAGCAAAGTTGACCTTGGCACGATTTGAATTCAGAGTGCAGTGGGCCAGAATGGATATTGTAAAGCATTCTATCTGATGCTCTCACAACTCTGCCAATTCACCACCATATGCCTGTATTTATGTTTACACTGCTTAAAACCAGTGTTATTGTTTACTGCAACTTAACAGCTCAACAGAGATTGATAAAATAAGTACCAGACTGACATAAGAACTGGAGTGTGTGTGTGTGTGTGGGGGGGGGGTCAATATGATTGAAGGTGGTGCCCCAGCATGGCAACAGTCTAATGACTAAAACCAGTAAAAGAATAAAAACATCATCTTATATGAGTTTTTTTCATTCTTGCAATGCATAGGGGTTTTTTTTTCAGATAGAAATACAACACAGCACAGTCCCAACTCTAAGGGTACCTAACTGAACTGTAATGTCTTTATATTGACAGAGGAATTACAAATCAAGTATGTGTGTACATGAGTTTATGATCTGGTGGGGAGAGGAATTAAATTTATAGAATGCAACAATGAACTTGTGAACTTAAAACTTCCAAGAGAGTTAGTCAATTGATATAGTATCAGTTTTATACCAGATGTGATGGCTGATGAATAAACTCTATGAAATTGCAAACCGAAGATAGAAGAGCTGAGAAAATATCAAGATGTTTTCATTTTGTAATTAATTAGTGTCATATAGAACCCTTTAATTTTCTAACAACAACATTTCTCTTCCATAGTTGAATGCTTAATGGATTATTGTTGTATTTGGACTAGAAACTTATTTGAGCATCAATTGATGTAAGTTACAATAGTTGAGATAAAAAGAACCTGTTAAAAGTTTTCATATTTTTTTCTGTTCAATTTGAATGCTTTACTATTCAATGACTGTTTTTGTTTCACAATTAGAAGCTACGTGACTTTTTTGAATAATCCTGTATATTAAATCACTGCAATTTTATTGTTACATCAGATATTTTAGATTGGAAAAAGAAACAAACAAAAAGTCCTCCATTTAAACAAATAACCAAACAAAAAGTCCTCCATTTAAACAAATAACCATAACATAAGAGTTTTAATGCTCCAGACTGTCTGGTGGAAATGTTGGATTCCTCATGCATTGTTGTATGTCCCTGGAGGATGGAGGTTTTGCTTGTACAGGATATAATTGTTTCAAAGTACAAGTGGATACAGACTCAGACTGTTAAATTATAAGTTCATATCTTATCGCAGATGTTGCATCGTCATAGGACAGTAAACACTGGTTGGTTGCTATAACTGTTGTACAATGACTCCATCAGTGATACCTCATATTGTAAAGGGATAGCATAAGTAGAATAACTATTTCTCAGCATGTATTAAAATAAAAAACTGATGGGTGGTTTGTTGTCTTGCAGTATAAAAATTCAAATCCAGCCATATTAACATAACAGGTTATACTATCATGGAAACCAACTTATTGTAATTAGATCAACAACTGTCAAGAGCTGTATTCATCATCATCATTTTACGTCTGACCTTCCATGCTGGTATGGGTTGGACAGGTTTTCAAAGGCAGTATTTTACAGCTGGATGCCTTTCCTGTCACCAACCCTTTTAGTTATCTTTTACTGGTTATACATTAGTCAGTGCATAGATGTTCTTTGTAGCTGAAAACGAATCTGTGAGAAGCATCAGATTAGAAATGTGTTGTGAATGAAATCTTAAGTTTTTCATTTAAGATTTAAAGACTGAAGTATTTTCAGCAAACTGTGAAGCTCTTCCTTATGAAGATGTTATGAATAAAATCTAAAGAATTTGATAGTTAACCAAAACAGGTGTGAAGCATTGCATAGGAGGTTGTAAGTTGTTGATCAGTCATTTTAGATTAAAGAAAGAGATTTATCACTTAGAAATGTGACAGTTCTATCTGATACAACTACAACTTAAGGTTGTGCACAGCTGATGTGAAATGTTTAAACCTATTTCATCTATTCCATTATTTTCCAGCTGAAAGGTAGTGGAATGATAGAAAGGGTAGAGTGGACTAAATGTTTTATAGTGTTTAGTTTCACCACCCCTTCCAAGTTCAAATCAGGTGAAGGTTGGTTTCATCTTTCATCATTCGTCAATACGTCATGAAATGAGGCCGATTCAATTGACTGTCCCAATGTACCAATGTGAAAAATCCTTTCCCAGCTGCTTTTTATCTTGTTAAGGCAACTAATGCTATATTAGTGATCATACATAAAAAATGGAAATGAGTTTCTCTACACTGTTAAAGAAAACATAACTACATCCTTAAATGATTATCTCCCTTTTAACCTAGTGGCCACATTCACATTAACTCTTACCATCCTGTTGAAAATTTTCTAAGTCCAGTAATAATTGAACAGAAAATGCTTAAAAATGGGCTCTTTGTCGATTATTTATTATAAAATTTGCAGGTAAGAAACACAGGTACTTGGGGGGGGGGGCATTTTCAGACAAAAATAGTTCAGTTCTGCCATATATATATATTTCGGTAAATCATATTAATTTGATGATGTGGTATTGTGTGGAACCGTGTCATACAGGATGTTAAGAGTTAAGGCTACCTCCTATACATACTACCAGAAGAACGTCACTGGGTATGAACCCCAACTTAATGATGAATGCAATGATAGTTGTATTACAAAAGGATGTTTGCTGCAATATAGAATTTTTTTTCTGTAATTCTTCCTGATTTTTCACAGCTTTGACTTAAGGATATGCATGGCTGATAAAGTTCAAACAGTTGACTATTCCAGGAAATCCTATTTTGTTTTGTTTCAGAATGATGTAGTGACACAAACACATCTTCCTTGCAAAGAGTGGATTCAGCAAATTTGGTTATTAGCAGAAAAATTGTTGGAGTTGTTTTCATAGCTTTGTCCAATCTAAAGAGATAAGTTTTCAACTGAGGTGGACTTAGTATATTAATCACAACACAGTAACTGTAGAAGGGTTTTACTCTACCTTGGTGTCAGCAGTCCAGAACCTTAGCCTAAAGCCACTGTTACCTTATTATTTTGCTACATTTATACTTCTTCCTCCCTATTGTTTTTGACTAGAATGGTTTGATTGCAGAATATGTTTCTTACAGGATGTTTTTGCTACAAACCCATACAGTAACAATGCATGAGAGTATCTAATCTCTTAGATGAGAACTTTGTCAGAAAAATATTTAAATTTCATCAAAATATTTTCAATTAGTGATTCTATTTCTTAAAATATTCAATTTAGGACTTCTAAAAAATCTTATTTTCTTTATGATACCAACTGGAAGGATTCTTTTTTTTTTTTTATTCCTATTGATAAATATTAAAATAAAGTGTAAGCATAAGAAGACTAAACAAACAAATAACTTATAGAGCTGTCTTGTAGATGACATTTGCTCCATCCTGTAAACATTTTCTAAGTCCTGTAATGATTGAGCAAAAAAATGCCTAAAAGGTTTTTTTTAAAAAGCTTATTTGTTGTGAAATTTACAGGTAAGAAACACAGGTGCTTGGGGTGTTTTCACACAGAAATATTTTAATTTCACCATATATATAGTTCAATGATTTATATTAATTTGATAATGCGATGTCATGTGGAACCGTGTCTTACAGGATGTTAAGAGTTAACTTAATATTTGTAATGATGCAGACATAGATAATATTTACAAAACTTAGTATTATACATGGAACTTTTGATTTAAGTGTTAACTACACCCAAACTAAACCTAAAGCGATAGGAAACAACTCCAGTATATCCTCCCTTGATTCACTACATTAAGACATAGCTCCTATGTACTGAATCAACTTAGTGGATTATTGGACATTACTTATAATCAGATGTATTTGGTGGAGGAGAGAGAGAATTTATGTGGTATGTATGGTTTTATCTTAATTAAGTTGGTTAGATGGTTTGGGAAATTTAATATTTTTATTCAGTATCAATGCAAGCATTTTATATTGGTATATTATTTCCAGTTATGATTTGCTTCAGTCAAGCTATTGAAAAGACAAGTGGGTTCAACATGACAAAACCTTAATATTACCAATACCAATATCTCAAATCTATAGACAATACAACACCAAGTCTAAGAAAGAAATATAAATTAATGAATATTCCAACATATATAATGTATAATACATGTATAATTTAATGTATATATACATGTATAATTTAATGTATAACTCATTCATTTATTGCATAATGTATTACAGCCTCAATATTGCATTGCTTTAGACAACCAAGATAACTTGGTCAATGTTTATTTAGTTATACTTTTTAGTATGGATACAGAAGTGTCAAGAATTCCCGAGCAAAATATGGATCTGACTCCAATGACTTATGTAAAATAAAAATAGTTGTAAAAATTCAGTTTTTGAGGGGGAGTGGAGTCATCAGGTTGGTTAGATGTTAACATGTACCATTTCTTTTTAATTCAGAACTGAGCAATGTCTGAATAGTCTACTATATTCTATTAACAATAAACAAGGTAGGAAATGTTTCATCAAAAGTTGATTGCTTTCCCAGTAGAAGCTGCCAAATTAGCTTCTCTGAATGCTTCTGCAACCGTCTGGAAAATAAAAATACAAAGCAAATATAAAGTAGTTTCATTCATTTAATATTATGTAAACAACTAAGTATACATTTTTCATTCAGTAATTAAATGGATAAATTGTGTGTATGTATGTGTATGTGCATGCACACACATAGATAAGGTCTTAGAGAACTGAGTTCATGACCTCGTTTCAATTCCCAGTTGGAAGTGTGCTTCAATTGCTTTTTAACAACCGTCTCATTTTTTCAGAACTATGCAAAAAAAACCCCAACAAATATCTAAGAACATATAGAGATGTTCAGCAATAGTTCTTAAGCCAAGAAACTATGATTCAGTTCCCTGTCTACTTAGGTGGTATTGGACAGCTGAGAAACATATTTAGCACAATTGTACTTACACATCTAACATGAAGATAAACATTCAGATATTCAAATGTTTCAAGTATTATGCTATTCAGTAGTCTCATCAGCATGACTTGTGGTTCTGATATTGATTTCCCTTGTTGCAACAACAGGGTTTAGAGTCAGATATCTTAGTATAGAGGATTGAAAACAAAACTGACTCAGAAAAACTGCTTGTCCAGAATATCATGATACTTATCATAATATAAAGTAATATAAATAATTATAAATTTAAAATCTTTTTACACTCATATTTTCTTGCTGGTATGGCGATACAAGCAAGACAAGATTTTTACACATAATCAGACCAAATATTACTGAATTCTCTTCCTGGCACTACAAAGTGAAATAAATTTCTATCTAAGAAGACTGATATATACACAACAGAATGGCTATTTAAGGGTTGTACCCATGTTTATATGTCATTAGTTGAAGACTGTAACTGTTGTTGGTGGTAGGATACACAACTAGCTATAAAAGGCATGAATATGTTGATAATAAATGACAAATCTTTAAACCTCTATTTATTTAAGAAATCAATACTTACAGGGTGGGCATGACAGACTCTAGAAATATCTTCACAAGAAGCTCCATATTCCATGGCTAAAGCTGCTTCATTAATCAACTCACCAGCAACCTTAAAGTAGAAAAAAATAATTTCTTATATTGGTACAAGACTACTAATGTTTTGGTAAGGGGGTACAATCAATTAATGTTGACCCCAGTATATGTTTGGTTCTGATTTTAATGATCCCCCCAAAGGGATAGAAGACAAACCCGACCTTAGGAGGATTTAAATTCTGGATGTGAAAGAACATAACTAAATATTGCAATACATTTTATCTGACACTACCAAGGCTAGAAATGAGGGGTGGGGTGTAGTTGATTTAATAGCTCAAGAATGTCTGGTATTGTGGTTGAATAAGTGGATACCAATCATCTAAACTACTCTGTATTTTAAAAATGATGAAATTTTAAGCACATAAATAAAATTAGTTCCTCACAAGTTAAAAAAAATACAAAATATGTTCTAAAACATTGACCTGTCATCACATTACTAAATGACACTCCCAATCACATGTTCAATGATGCCCATTCAATCACATATATGGCTATTCTTTCAGCTTTCTAGTTTCCATGGATGGACACCAGCAAAATAATATATCATAGCCTAGAGAGAAAATAACTTATTTTATGTAGAATTTAAGACATGAGAACACTTTTGAGTTTTGAATCACTTGGAGGTATGATAATTTAACAGAAAATATGAATGTTATTTTGGTTTTACTATGTTCAATGTGTACAAGAGTCAGATTTGGATCATCATCATCATCATCGTCGTTTTTACGTCCGTGTTTCCATGCTAGCATGGGTTGGATGGAGATTTCTTGAGGCAGCATTTTACGGTCGGATGC
>JAOPJM010000001.1:15168973-15180764 GCA_027124095.1 Muusoctopus leioderma
CCTGCTAGCATGGGTTGGACGGAGATTTCTTGAGGCAGCATTTTACGGTCGGATGCCCTTCCTATCACCAACCATATTGATTAAGTATGGGAATATATATATATATATATATATATATATATATATGGTGAATTATTAAGAAATATTTGCACTAGGTGAGATTAATAGAAACATTTCTCTACTTTGATGTCTGGAATATGTAACGAGATGGTTTTGCATTCTAATTAAACCTGGACAAATTTACAAAGGATTTTACAGCATCTTCAGATATCACAAGGATAATTGTTGATGAGGAGGATAATTGTTGATGTAAAAGGAGATGAAGAAAAATTATGGAAAATGAATTACCTGAGAATATGAGTAAATGTAAAACACAGTCTAAAAGAATTGATTTTCCTGATGAAATACTGGGTGAGACAGTAAAAAGGTCATTCTCTCAAAAAAGTAGCATCACTTCTCACAACCGTGTTAATAGAAGAGAAAAAGCATATCACTGTGGTGTCTGTGGTAAATTATTCTCTCGCAATACTGACTTATCTATACATGAACGCATTCATACAGGAGAGAAGCCATATCACTGTAATCTCTGCGGTAAATCATTCTCTACAGGAAGTACCCTAACTACACATAGACGTATTCATACACGAGAGAAGCCGTATCACTGTGATATCTGTGGTAAATCATTCTCTACGGGAAGTACCTTGACTACACACAGACATATTCATACAGGAGAGAAGCCATATCACTGTGATATCTGTGGTAAATCATTCTCGGAAAGTGGTAACTTAACTGAACACAAACGTATTCATACAGGAGAGAAGCCATGTCCCTGTGATATCTGTGGTAAATCATTCTCTGGAAGTAGTGCAGTAAGTAAACACAAACGTAGTCATACAGGAGAGAAGCCATATCACTGTGATATCTGTGGTAAATCATTCTCTGCAAATGGTAACTTAACTAAACACAAACGTATTCATACAGGAGAGAAGCCATACGATTGTGATATCTGTGGTAAATCATTCTCACAAAGAATTCACTTAACTAGCCACAGATATATTCATACAGGAGAAAAACCATATCACTGTGAAATCTGTGGTAAATCCTTCTCTCGCAATGATGACTTAACCACACACAAACGCATACATACAGGAGAGAAGCCATATCACTGTGATATCTGTGGTAAATCATTCTCTCAAGGAAGTGCCTTAACTACACACAGACGTATTCATACAGGAGAGAAGCCATACCACTGTGATGTCTGTGGTGTATCATTTTGTGAAAGTAGTAACTTAACTGAACACAAACGTATTCACACAGGTGAGAAGCCATATCACTGTGATATTTGTGGTAAATCATTCACTGGAAGTCGTAACTTAACTGAACACAAACGTACTCATACAGGAGAGAAGCCATATCACTGTGATATCTGTGGTAAATCATTCTCTAAAAGTAATAATTTAACTAAACACAAACATATTCACACAGGAGAGTATTCATATCGCTGTCATATCTGTGGAAAATCATTCTCTGAGAGTGGTAACTTAACTATACACAAACGTATTCATACAGGAGAGGAACCATATCACTGTGATATCTGTGGTAAATCATTCTTTCAAAGAAGTCACTTAACTAGCCACGGACATGTTCATACTGGAGAGAAACCATACCACTGTGATATCTGTGGTAAATTATTTTCTCAAAATGGTAACCTAACTGTACACAAACACATTCATACAGGAGGGAAACCTTATCACTGTAATATCTGTGGTGTATCATTCTCACGAAATGGTGATTTAACTACTCACAAACGTATTCATACAGGAGTTACCCCATATCAGTGTGATATCTGTGGTAAATCATTCTCTGTAAGTGGTGACTTAACAAAACACAAACGTATTCACACAGGAGAGAAGCCATATCACTGTGATATCTGTGGTAAATCATTCTCTCAAGGTAGTAATTTAACAACACACAAACGCATTCATACAGGAAAGAAGCCATAACACTAATATGTGAGGTGTATCATTGTCTCAAAATGGTGTCTTAACTGCGTAGAAATGTATTCATAGAGGAGAAATACCTATATCACTGTCAAATCATTCTCTGAAAGTGGTATGTTTACTTATAAACATACTCATACAGTAGAGAAGCCATGTCACTGATATCTGTGGTAAATTATTCTCTCAGACCGGTAGTTTAACTACACACAAGTATATTCATGAATGAGAAAAAACATATCGCTGTGATATCTGTGGTAAACCAATCTCTGAAACATATCAATTAACTACACATGTATATTTTCATACATAAGAGTAACTGTATCAATGTCTAAAGTCATTGTATAAATATAATATCTTATATAACCATAAATGTATTCACACAAGAAAGAATATATAACAGTGTGATAACCTTAAAACACTATATTTTATATAACCACAATTATATCTACATTGGTGATATCACTGTAATATATTTAATAAGAGTATTCTTTCAGAATATTCATATATATGATGATGATGATTCCATCCAACATATTTTCAGAAGAAAGAACAGATACTATTGATTTATTTGACATTGTGGATAAATAAGTGAGAAATATATTCTCATATATCTGGGATAACATCACTGTACAGTTATTATGTTACAAATAAATACACAAATCATAACATTAAATATTTCATCATACCATAATAAGGAAATATGTATGATATTTTGTATTATATATGCATTCATTCATTTATTTTACATATATTCATCATCATCATTTTATGCCCTCTTTCCATGCTGGCATGGGTTTGACGGGGGATTTGGCCCACCTCAATTCCTATTGGAGTCACCACTCTTCTAGATGGGTTGGGGACTATGTCTTATTCATACGTTTCAGATGGCTTGCTTGCTTTCTACAGCTGGATGCCCTTTCTATCACCAACCACTTTACATAGTGTACTGGGTGTTTTATCATAGCACCGACAACAGAGAGGTCATGTCCACGACACGACTAAAGCGACCTCTCTATCCTATGTTGTCTTCATACAATTGCCAAACACTTGGCAGATTGTACTGGGCGCATTTTATCGTGGCACCAGCACTAGAGAGGATACTTTGTCTTTTGCAGGCTAAAGAGTCCTCTCTACTCTACATAGTCTTTGAGGGCAAACATGACCTGAGAGTGTGAATAAAAGATAAGTTATGTATGATAGGGTGTGGGAGAAGCTGATATTGGATGATTGTGGGAGAGGACAGGATGTGAGTAGAAGGTGAGTGATGTATGATGAGGGAAGCAGTAATTATGAGAGGGCAGGAGGGGGAGAGATGTGGAAACTACATATTGGGTGTTGGTAGGAGGTTGTATTGGTAGCAGAGCTGGTACAAGTAGCTGCAGAGCTTCTCGTTTCAATTTTTTATTTATCTATGTATCCCATCAAGGGAATGATTGTTGGTATGATTTATATTTTTTTTTTATTTTTTATTAACGCTTTCGTTACCGTATTTCTAATGAAATACACAGCCTACAATTTTTTCAATTAAGTTTGTAGATAATCAAGAATTAGTAAAATGGCTTTCTAGTTGAGTTGGTGTTTGGAACCTAACTTAATAAAATTTCTTACATAAAATTATTATGAAAGGTTTAAATTTAAATATGAGCACTTTAAAACTAATGGTTTTTATTATAGAACCAAGGGCGGTTTCAGGTGGTTTGGTATCAAAATGGTTAATCCTCAAATTTCCAATGTTTTGGTCAGTGGCTTTGATAGTGACTGTGATGTCTTGGTTGTAGTCTCTGTTATGTTGGCAGTCTGTTGTTGGAAGTTGTGAGTCCATGATGTTGGTGTTGGTGTTGGTGTCAGTTGAGGCATCAGTGTGACTATTGTGGTTTTCCGACAGATTGTAGTGGACAGAATCAGTGTGGTAGTCTTTATTATGAATCCATCAGAATTTGCGTGTGAGGCTTTTCTTATGGTGGGCAATTTGGTTGTTGTAGGGTTTACGTAGTGTACCAAATAGTTTGCAATATATGTAGCGGATCCTACACTGGAAGCATGGTCCACAAACTGCATATCCACACTAAAGAACACATCTACACAAGTGCTTCTTCTGTTAAGAAACATCTAGAGAAATGTCACACCCAAGACATCACGGTCACTATCAAAGCTACCGAAAAGAACATTGGAAATTTGAGGGTTTTAACAAGTTTGACTCTCACAATGCTTCATTTGAACTACACCAGGATAAATATATGTTCATTAAATGTTTGCATGTAAACTTATTTATATATAAGCAACCAGTGTCATTTTTTTATGTCCCACATAGACAATAGATGTCATAGCTTAGCAGTTTGATGGGTGAAGATCAGTGGAATAAGTCCCTTACTTAAAAAAATAAAGTAAAGGTTGGCATCAGGAAGGGCATCCAACCATAGAATACTGCCTCAAAAAATCTCATCTAAAGTGGATGTGATGATGATGATGATGATGATGATATAAACAATGACATATGCTGGTTTGGTTATTGTACATGTAATTGGTCAATGCCAGGAATTAGCTAGTGATAAAGACATGTTTCTAAGGCTAAAAAACAGTGCCTCAAGTGCTGATGGTTGGAATTAACAGATAAAGTAAATAAGAGAGAAGAATAATACAAAATAAGGCACTGCAACAAAATGGAAATACATCCTCACCTTTCCCGGCACCAAGTTCGACATAAGTGTAACCTTTCTTGAGTAAATTCAACTTCTCCAGATGACCAATAAGAGATGCCTAGTCACAGACAATGATAATATAAAAGAAAATATTTTTAAAATATATTTTTATTTTACTCTTAAATAATCATTTTTATGTTTTTGTTTTTGTCCCTATTTTCTAAATGTTTGTACATTTTGTTTTCTCCACTCACAGCTGAAAATAGTGGCAGTAAAATGGTAAAGAATATAAGGTTGTAGAATTCCTGTTGTTAGTTGTAAGTTCATATCTGAACCAGGGATTTTCTTGTACTTGTGTTTTACATTCCATTTTTTATGGTATTCTAGCCACAAGTAGAATTGTTTAGTTTTGATTAAGACATTTACATATTACAGCAGGGCATTCATATCACAGCTATTGTGTGCCTCACAATATATTTGTATGTGTGCGTGTGTGTGTGTAGCCAGCCATCCCCAAGATTATGTCACCTTCATCCCTTATCCTAACTATAAATGCACCTTCTGTGCTCAAATAGGCACCATCACTTGGACAAAAATATACATACATACATACACACACATATATATATATATGTGTGTGTGTGTGTGTGTGTGTGTGTGTGTACGAGAGGGCTCTATGGTCATATCTTGGACATGACAACCTCTCTAGTGCTGGTGCCATGATAAATGCACCCAGTACACTCTGTAAAGTGGTTGGTGATAGGAAAGGCATCCAGCCGTAGAAACCAAGCCAAATGAAACATACGTGTGAGGTGTGGTCCCCTAACCCGTTTAGGAGAGTGGGGACTCCATTTACAATTATATATATATATATATACATATATGTACTCTTTTACTGGTTTTAGTCATTGGACAGCGGCCATACTGGGGTACCACCTTGAAGGGTTTTTAGTTGATGAAATCCACCCCAGTGCTTAGTTTTTAAAAAGTCTGGTACTTATTATATTGGTCTCTTTGCCGAACTGCTAAGTTATGGGACATAAACAGACAATATCGGTTTTAAAGTGGTGTCAAGATAGATACATAGAGTGACAAACACAAACACACAGGCGCACACACACACATATGTATAGTGTGTGTGTATGTATATGTATATATAATATAGATGCACGTTTGGCTGTGTGATTAAGAAGTTCACTTCCTAATCACGTGGTGGGGATCTATTCCCCTGCATAGTACCTTGGGCAAGTGTCTTCTACTATAGCCTCGGGCTGACCAATGCCTTGTAAGTGAAATTGGTTGATGGAAACTGAGAGGAAGGCCATCATATATATATATGTGTGTGTGTGTGCGCACGCTTGTCACCGCTTGTCTTCATGTACCCCTTAGGCAGCCAGTGATGTTTATGTTCTACATAAACAATAGGTTTGGCAGTTAGGTGGGTGAGGATTGGTGATATAATTCCCATATTTAAAAAAGATATGTAAGGGTTGGTATCAGGAAGGGCACCCATGTCAGCAAGGAAACATGGACATAAAAATGATGAGGATGTGTGTGTGTGTGTGTGCGTGCGTGCGTGTGTGTGTGTGCGTGCATGTATATATATATGTTCCAGCTCTTTACATTCTGAGTTTAAATCCTACTGAGGTCAACCTTGCCTTTTGTCCTTTTGGGGTCGATAAAATAAAGTGCCAGTCAAGTACTGGGGTTGATATAATGACTGTTCCCCTACCCGAAATTTCTGGCCTTGTGCCTATGTTAGAAACTATTATTATTATTATTAATTCAATTTTAACACAATTCTGTACATAGTACAATCGAAGTGTATGTATAGAAACATTAAAACTATAGGAATGTAGGGTGTAACAGAAAAAGTAACATGTGTAATCAATTAATTCGAATTAAGATATTCGGAGAAAAAAGGTATGCTTTTAATTTATTATGAAAATCTATATAATCAGGCAACACTCTTATAACGGCTGGCAAAGAATTCCAGAAACGTGGAGAGATATACACAAAAACTCCACTAAATGAGTGCTTGCTTGCTGATGGGGCAGAGAAGAACTATTACTGAATCGGACCTGAGATTATATGATGCAAGGGCCGCTGGAACAAAACTTAATAGGTCCTTCAAATATTTTGGTGGAGAGCCAAAGATACACTTATGAACAATAGAATATATTTTGAATTTTACTAGAAAATCTATAGGTAGCCAATGATGTTCAATTAATGCTGGTCTAATGTGTTCAAATATAAATAGTCGTTTAACAAACCGTGCAGAAATATTTTGAATGATTTGGAGCTTTTTCAATTGTGTATGTATGTTATACATTCATTCATGCCAATCTGTGTGTGTTTGTGTGTGTATATATATATATACATACACACACACATGCACGCACATATACATATATAAACGGATCTCTGTCTGAATTCCAGATGATGAGTGTAGAGTTGTTCGATCTACTGAACTGCCAGCTCATTGAATTAGCGTGTAACTGGCTAAGTATTCCACAGATATGTGTATCTTTATCGTAATCCTCAGGTAGAATCAGCGTGACACAAGTTGACAAGGCTAGACCTTTGAATTACAGGTAAAATTCATCCGATGGGCTTCCGCACAGTTTCTGTCTACCCAATTTCATTCACAAGGCTTGGGTCGACCCGAGGCTATGGTAAGACACTTGCCCAAGATGCTACAGAGTGGGATTGAACCCAGGACCTCATGATTGCGAAGCAAACTTCTTAACCATTTGACTATGCTGCGTCCACTATATGTATGTGTGTGTGTATGGCTGTATGTATATATCTGTCTCTATATGTGTATATGTATACCTATATACAAAGAACAGGGATTATATGAAGTATATTTATAACAGTTGTACCAAAAGACAATTTAAAAAAAATTTAGGTAGTTTTCTCTGTCAACACAGTGCTCAGTTGATTACCTACTTATTTCTTTCAAATGTCATTGTTTGTGATGAATCAACTACTTCTGAAATTTGTATTTGACTTGGTGGGACCTTCTCTTAAAGAGTTAGGGAAGGAGTATTTTGTGTCTTTTAGTTCATTAGGCAGTTGCATGTAAAATGCAGAAAGTTCAGAGCTTAAGCAGTAGCTGGAATGTTTACTTTTATTGTTTGGGTCTCTGAAGTGTTATCATGGGATAAGCTCAGGAGACTCCTCAGCAATAAAATATGCTATTGAGTTAAGATTTTTTAATATAAACAGTATTATTTATTAACAATTTACTCATCATATGTGCACACAAAAAGATATGCATAAACATATATGTATACTTTTTTATATGGCTTAGTCCGGAGGAAGGGTCTGTGTCCATGACTTTTGCTGTCCCTTGGAGACTGGTGAGATTGATATGATTGATGTTCAGCTCAAACATCTGGAAATTGGTGTCTGCAGGAAAAATGTGGGTGAGGAGGGAATTCCAGAGGGTTGATGTTCTGTGAAGGAAGGATTGGAATGCATATACAAGAATAAATATTATTAATTGATGATGTAAAATTTTACATGATTACTACCTCAGACGGCATCTTGTTATGAAATTGTTATGTTTTAAATTGTAAGCCACACAAACACATGAATATAGACAGACACACACACACACACATGCAGACACACATATACAAATACTTGCTTATACGGAAATAACATGTCAGGAATATGAGAATATATCGGGAAAATTGTTGCAGAAGCAGACGGTTTACTTAATTTACTGTTGTTAATGGCTGCAATGTATTTAATTTCTGATTTATCTATGAATTTTTACAGTATTTTAGATATTTGTTTATGCCTTAAATATTTCATTAACGTGTCATCAACTGTACTAAATCATGTTGGCTATTATACAAGATATGGAAGTTATTAAATGAAATACAATACAATAACTTGTGCTGTATACATAATTATAAAACAGGGATTAGAAATAACGAGAATGGTATGGATTGAATATCTTCCATTCTTTGATTTACTGGAACCTCTTCGATGGTATTATTCATACAAAAGACTGTTTCCAGTACACATAAAACTATCTTTCTAAACAAAAAGGTTTGTATTTTTTTTTTTCTATTTTGCTTCAGCTAAGATTTAGTAAATTCTGTTTTGTGCTACAGAGTATATCTATAGATTTTAGCCAATACTGTATATAATAGACAGATTAAACACCTTGCTTTCATATTCAGTATCTTTGTGGACAGAAATAGAAGGAACAGCCAGACTAGTTTCAATCCTGTGTTGGGATTTCATCAGCAACTGAGTACCTTCTTTAATTGTCCACAGAGACATTGCGAATAAATCCACTATTACTAAGGGCTTAAGTAAATTGGATAGATGTCTATAGATTTTAGCCACCAATGTCAGCTAAAATCTATTGAAATATTTTATAGTACATAATAGCATTGAAACAAAACACTGCTAACGCACCAGCAATTTAGTAGATTCTAGAAACTATTTACCTTATGGACCATTGTATGAAGTGAAATTCCTTCAATCTAACCTGGATTTCTCCAGTTTTAATGTATGACTTCCCTTACTTCTCATGTTGATGTGGTGCTCTCTGATTAACTCTTAACATCCTGTTGAAAATTTTGTAAGACTTGTAATGATTTAGCAGAAAATGCCTAAAAATAGGTTTTTTGCAGCTTATTTATTATGAAATTTACAGGTAAGAAATGCAGGTACATGAGGTGTTTTCATGCAAAGATATTTCACATTCACCATATATATAGTTTAATGATTCATATTAATTTGATGATGCAGTATTGTGTGGAACCATGAGTTAAAGTGAAATATTTTCTATAGCCCACATCTTGGAGTATTTCTACAATTTTGAGCTTGTCATTGAGCTATGCATGCAGTTTTTCTTCATGCACCATACCCCAACATTGTTGGTTACTGCAGAAGTCCAAATATCCACTTTGCCCCTTCTCCCAACATTACCTGTTCCTACTTATTGACATGTGTTCAGACGATGTCTGGTTGTATTTATTGTTGTTGATGTTGTCAATGTAAATGATTCATGGGTTTAGGGTTTCTCTGAGCATCTCTTATATAACTTTCATTATTATTAGGTCTATATTGCAAGAAAGATGCTGTAAGCTCTGGCAGATGATGAGTCTTCATCATTTGTTGCCAGCCACTGGTCCATCTGACAAAATTTCTGATCAGAGATGGCATTCTAGCCTTTTCAATTTTCTCATCTCGGGTATCATCAAATCAATTTTGATGGATCAACCCTTCATTTTCAGTTCCTACATGACTGGGTACCTTCATAATCTTGAATATTTCAATGATACTCCTACCTAGTAACCTCAATTTTAATAATGTAACTTCATCTTTGATGAGACTAATCTTCATTACTCAGCTTACACCATTTTGAGTATTAACCACTTTATAGCTTCTTTTCTGTACATACCCCATTTACAGATATGGTCTCCAGGTATGAGATTAGTCTATTTATATTATTACCGTCTACAGATATAGCACCAACTGCCTACTGTACTTCCCTGTTGTTACTTACCAATTACTCTCCTTTTCACTGTTCTTACTGTCCCTTGCTCTCATAAACATCTCATTTTCACTCACTAACACCTCACCTTCACTCACCAACACCTTACCTTCACTCATCGACACCTTACTGTCACTAATCAACACCTCACCTTCACACATCAACATCTCACTTTCACTCTCCAACACGTCACCTTCACTCACAAACAACTCACTTTCACTCTCCAACACGTCACCTTCACTCACAAACAACTCACTTTCACTCACACCTTGCTTTCCATCATCATTAATCCCACCTCCACATCGGCAGCCATACTTATTTACTCCCCACCCCTCATCAATTGCTCACAATCCCCCACCATCTTCCCAACATTCTCAACCTTGCTACCTTTCTTTCACTACATTCCATCTGGACATCCATATTTCTTCCTCCTCCATTATTTATCCCCCTCTCTCTCTCTGTCAAATGCTCACTCTCTACCTTTAAGTGACAATCATGTTATTTAATAAGAAAAGCACTTACTAATGAATAGTTTTATATAGAAGTATTTTTGTCTAGAATGTTTCTTTTTTACATAACCAATGCTGTACTTTAGTTCAGACACAATCTTGTGTGCTGGTCTTCCTTCCACTTCTCTTCTATTGGCATTGTTAAAACTTAGATCATTTGGTCAGTAAGAGAGGGTAGTTCTAGATCCATTGTAAATCTGTAGTCATGCAGTGCTGTCAATGCTTCTGTAATAAAGTTAGAGAAATGTTCTCAAACTTAAATTTTTACATTTTTTTTCATATCTCGTTAGTTGTTCTTATTGTAATGCAGCAGGTCTGGACATACATGATACAAGTTATGAGTGTGTTGTTTATGTTTCTGCTTGGTCACATCTTGGTTGTCAGTAACACATGATTAGAAAGTTGCTCTCCTGCAATCTTCACTTTTAAAGCACCTTTTTGAGAGGAAGTATCAGTTTGTTGTTCTCTGCAAGACTAATTCAATCAATTTTTCTTTGTTTTCAAGTCTTAGTGACCAGAAAACAATATATAAAGGAAGGTATCATGAAACGATGCCATCAATATTAACCACATCATTTCAGCATTCATTGAGTTTACAATCACAAGTTTTATTGTTGATTAGGCCAAAAAATACATATGCAAAAATATATTCTAAAACCAAAATTAAGATGTACTCAAGAAGGAGTTCATTAAATTAACTTAAAGGCATCCAAAATGCCACAAATCACATCCATTGATTGATTGACAGACATATTTTACCTTAAAAACTCAGAATGAGAAACTAAACAAGTTAGCTACGTATTTCATGATGATCAGAAATATTGATTTAAGTAATTTATAATAATTTTTTTCATGAAATCTTTGGTGAGTAATGTGTAATATTGCTCTCACTGTAGTATAAGTATTGTTAGCGTAATGATCTATACAATACTCATATTTAAGTGGGTATATGGCAAAATAATTTATACTTTGTAAACTTTTTGTACTTACTATTTGCTTATGCAGACCATCACTAATTTCCTTGAATTCCACTGTTTCACTTTAATATCTTGTTAACCTGATTTAGATGGATTTATATATATATATATATATATATATATATATATATATATATATAGA
>JAOPJM010000001.1:15193995-15204121 GCA_027124095.1 Muusoctopus leioderma
TGCCTGAAGATCAGCCTTGTCCTCTGGTACCCCAATGGCAATCACTTCATGGGTAGCGGATTCCGCAGTCTTTTCAGTCTTTTCAGCAAGAGGTACAGGGAGATTTTTTAGCAAGGCATTCCGATAAGACCCCCCATCGTGGGGTCCTACCCGAATGCTTGCCTCTATTCCTGCAACTTCCCTTCTCAGAGCAGAAATCATTAGTTGCAGTTCCGCAAAATCTGTACTGGTCGGTTGTTGTTGCTGTTGTTGCTGCTGTCGCTGTAGGTGATGATGATGTTGATGATGTTCCTCCACGGGAATGACAGGGGAGGACACAGTCGCAGGTTGGGCTGGAGTGACCATACATGTGATGGAGGTAGATCAAGAAAATGAGTTTTGGAAGGGTTTTATTGTGTGTATGCAGTGCCGAATTGGAAACAGACCAGGCAGCAAAAAAGGTGGCTTTATGTGCTGGAATGTTAAAGAGCCTTCTGAGTTGAGGAGTGTTGACTGGAAGACTGCAAAGTTAGTAGACATCTTAGCAAAGGACTGGAAAACCTGGCTGCAATTAAGATGAGATAACTTTCAGGCTATGTGAAGCATGAAAGCATCCCTTGCTTTCCTGATGATCATCTTGTATGTGTTGCAATGGCGAGTGAATCCCTCACAGTATGTGACTTCCTCCAGATATCAAGGGAAATGTTCTTCACCTGTACTGCTGCAGTTCAGCAGTATGTGAATTACTTGGTGGGTGTAGGGTTGTGAGTTTTGGTTGTGTGAAGTATGTGGAAGGACATAACTAGAAGGATAGTTGAATAGTTTCAATCACCCTTCTTAGCTGTCTCAGATGGATCAGAAGTAAAGCACATTTGCTTGTAGAATTAGCAGAACTCTGACCTGTTAGTTGACTTGAAGTACTAGGGGACTGGAGTGGAAGAAGGTGTTGTTGTATAGTAAGATGATGTATAATTGATTGCCATAATTAAGCAATAAATGGATTATTCTTTAGGAGTAGATGATGGTAGGGTAAATGTTAGGTTCAGAAGTTCTGAAAGAGGTCAAGAGTGTTTGGAGAGTTGGTGGGTTAGGTTAGTAAAGGATACAGTTAAGGGTGGAGACTAATTGGTAAAAACATTTCAGAATTGCCAAAAATTTGGCCTCTGTACCAGCATTGTCAGTGTAGCAGGAGTGAGAGAGCCATGAGGAAATGTGTGCATTGAAGTCAGTGGGTATGATAGCTTCAGAGAGAATTGAGTTGTGATAGATGTCTTCAATACAGGACAAAAGATAGTTGAACAACTACTGGTGGTTGTAGGAATTAGGAGAGTGGTAGAGACAGCAGATACACTTAGAGGAATGGGGAATACAGACCTCAAATGAGAGTAATTGAAAGTCTTTGTTGCTGACATCAGATTGAGAGAGATGAGTGGTGGGGAAAGTAGATTCTATGTAGGTGCAGGCAACCCCTTTAGAGAAAAAGTTGAAATAAAGAATGTATAAAGATGAGAGATTTGTGCCTTAGATAGGAATAGTAAATGTGACTTTTGTATTAGTAGAAGGAGGTTGGTAAGGTTAGGGTTGGCCCAAAGTCCATTGATATCGTCTTAAAAGAGGCAGAATTGTTTTCCATATTTTCTATTTGGTTTTGTCATAATTTTTTTTATTTATCTTAACATACTGCTCAGTTTAACACCCCTTTCCCACAGGCCCCTGGTAGTGTTAAACTGGATGACATGTTAGACCTACCATCCAAAATTAGAAAGACAGTAAAGGGGTAGGGCAGTAGGGTTAGTGAAGGAGAGGTGGTTCTTGAGTAGTCTTAGTCTGGCCCATGTATATCTATGACATGAAGAAAATGTATCAAATTCAAACATTCAGACTGAGCACACGGGAAATGCCATGCTGTAAATAAAATGTACTTCTTAGTTATCTACTGCATCTTATTTGGCACTTGGCTGTTTTGATTTCAATTTACACTAAGATTGACTTTTGCTATTAATCTCTCCAGGTTTGTATAGATAAAAAAACTGAGATTGATCCAATCACTTCAAATAAGTAACAGGCATTTACTAAGGTTGATTTAATGAACATACTCCTCTTTTACAAATTTGTGACCTTGTGCCAATGTAAGAAACCATTATTGTTGCAGTTAGAGTGTTAGTGAAGGGTATGAGTGATGATGGCTTTTAGCAATTCTGGGCATTGACAAGGACAGTCTGAGTAGTTTCTGCTGAAGGACATTCAAGTTAGGAATTATAAATAATTTCCAAAAGTCCTTTGCTTCATAGTGCTACAGGGGTGGGGGATTGCCTGTTCGGGATAAATTCTATGGACACGGCTGTGTTGGAGCCACCAGCAACTGGACTTGTCTGAGATGCATGCAGGATGACAAAACTGCCCTGCATGCACGTCCATGCACTGCTGATTTGTGGGTTTATGTCAAACAGTTCTTATGTGTTGAGACAGATTTGGCTATCAGCCAAGTCTTGTGAGGATCAATCCACCACCTTCTTTTGGCAAGGAAGAGCAGGTAGTCTTCTTTTGCTTGGTGGATATGATGAAAGAAGTTGTGTGGTGGACACATTTGAAAGGTTTGAGGACAGAGCTTTTCTTAAGCAGACTAGGCTCTCATCAACATTTTCAAGTACCAATTGAAGAGGAAGATGAGGGTGGAGAGGGAGGTGCAGTAAAAACTTTGGTGTGTCAGGATTATCTGGGGTTTTGTGTGAGTTTCTCTGAATTGCCCTGTGTGGTTTCCTCCATTTTGTGGATCCTTTCTTGTTGTTGTTTTGTTGTTCTTTATTGTTATTGTTATTTCTTTATTATTGTTTTTTATTGTTATTGTTGATTTTACCTTTTTACTCAATGTAAAACCTCCACTGTTTTTGTATTTCATCCTTGTACCGTCCCTAATGGGGTTGATAAATAAAGTTGATATAATCTGTTCTCCCTGCTAATTATGGCATTGTGCCTATGTTAGAAATAATTATTATTATTGTTCTCGTTATTATTATTATTATTATTTTTCTTTGTACGAAATTCCAGATCAATTTTGATGGGTTTGTTGATGAAGAAGTAGATGTGCAGGATGATGGTGAGGTAGGGTACTTTTTTTTATCTTTTCTTAAACACTCAAAAATTTTATATGTAAGCTGCTGTTATGCATTGGATTAATAATAAATGTTTCAATCTCTGTTAGAATGGAAAAAAGGTGATGTTAATTCTGTGATAAAAAGAATAGGTAATACAAATAGTGATGGTTACAACTGGCTGAGTTGTTGGAGTAATGTTCTTTTTGGTTAAGAGCCATCATTAGTGCTGTGCTGTGCTGTGTCCCTACACTTGAGATGCAACAATTCAGTTCAAAGAGGTAAATAGGTACAGTTTATTATTGTAAGCAGCAGGAGCACTCTATATTTAACGAGTTTCATTCACTTGAAGTGAGTTACTATTTGTTAACTGCTATGGCCTCCTGAAGATTAGATGGATAAAAGAACATTTTTATTTGAGACAAGCCAAAAATGATACTCCAACTTCTCCTGGTATTGTGGAATCAATCATTCAATCCTTAAATTAATACAATACTTGTAAACTCTATTCTTAATTGAAATGAAATTTGTACAGGTGAGTTGAAAACTGCAGGCAAAAATATCTGACTTTGTGAAACCTAGATTAAACCTTTGAAACCTCTCCTTGTTGAGTTTCACTGAAATATAATGAGGTTGTGTAATAATTATATTTCCACATCATACTTATTCATTACTCTTTATAACTAGATTGTTATATGACAGTATTAATTGGTTAATTTGCTATTTCATCCATTATGTAATCTCTTCTACCCTGACGTACCTATGATATATCTACACTGCTGCTACCCATACAGTTTTCTACCCAACCTCCTACCAACACCTGATATATAGTTACCACTATTTTTTCACATACCTCTCCCACCACCATCCAATCACTACTCCCTCTTCATGCCTATACCCATAATCTTTTCCCTCTGCCCTCTCATAATCATGGCCTCCCCCATCACACCCACTTTGTTACTTTTTACTTCACACCTTCTCATACATCACTCACCTTCTACTTACACTCTATGGCCACGTCTCCCTTCAAAGATACAAAATATGTAGGGTAGAGAGGACTCTCTGGCGTGCAGGAGACAGTCCTTCTTTCACTACCATCCACTGCCTCCCTCCCATCATGCCCTATCATCCAGTCACTGCTTCCTCCTTCACGCTTGCCCTCTCGGACACCAATCATCCTCCGTTTCTCGCTCAGTTACACTCACCTTCTATTTCACACTCTCAGGTCACGTTTGTCCTTGAAGAACGGAAACTATGTAGAGTAGAGAGGACTCTTTAGCCTAGAGGAGACCAAGGCATCCTCTCTAGTGCTGGTGCTATGATAAAATGCTCCCAGTACACTCTGTAAAATGGTTGATGATCGAATGGAGAGAACATAGGGTGGAGAAGGCTCTTTAGTTGTGTCATAGGCATAACAACCTCTCTAGTGTTGCTGCCATGATAAAATGCACCCAGTACACTCTGTAAAGTGGTTGGTGTTAGGAAGAGAATTCAGCCATAGAAACCAAGCCAAATGAAATGTACAAATGAGATGTGGGCCGCCAACCCATCTAGGTGAGTGGTGACTCCAATCAGGAATCGTCTTAGGCTGAAATCACCCGTCCAACCCATGCCAGCCGTAAAGCAATGATGATGATGTTTATGACTTTCTGATTATTTTTTGGCAGATTAAATAATTATATTTTCCAGTCTTATTTCTTCATTAATGTTGTTGTTGTTTTTGTTGCTTCTGTTTTTGCTAGATTGTTATGTTACAATATTGATGGATTTATTTGCTATTACACTTTATGGGTGTATTCATATATTTTTGGTAGATAATCCTTCTGCAGAGAAATTTCAGCATAAAATTGGATGCCAAGGAAACATTTAAAAACAAAATGCGAAACTATATTGAAGCCCTCCATAAAATATCTGGTTGTTTAAAGTAAGATATTTAAACTTAAATATATGTATGCTGTATTGAATATGTGTTTATATATGGTGCATCAATGTATGTCTCTGTGTGGTATGCATATATGTGTGTATATACACTATTAACTTTGGATTTAAAAAAAGTTTAAACTATAAAATTGTGTTTGGTTCCCACAATTCTATACCATGACATGTGTCACTATTTGATGAAAGCAAGAAACTTTGAACTCTGATGAATTACAAATCATTAAATTTACATTATTTATGCTCAATTTGGTTGGGTGTAAGAGATCGCTTGGTTGCTAACATTTTCCAGGTTTTAAGAAAGAAATTGAAGAAAACCACATTTCTGAGATGTAAAATTATTTCTATTGAATTTGAATTTTGAAGGACATTACAGAGGCATAAAATTGATGGACCAGTTTATGAAAGTAACAGAAAGAGTTTAAGCACAACTGATTAGGAATATAATTAGCTTAGATGAGATGCAGTTTGGGTTTGTGTCAGGATGAGGTACTACCGATGTTCCTCTACAGCCAACTTGTAATTACATCTCTGCCCAGAAGAGATACTTGCATGAGTTCTTAGCTAAGAGTAAGCCATTCTAATGTATTCACCTTTGAGCATTTTCTAGTTGTTTCACCTATTCCTAACTGCAGATAATATATAAATATACTTCTTTCTTTCTTCTCATTCTTTCTTCCACATCTGTCTTATGTCCTTTTAAAATATAAAAATGTATTTATCAAAGTAAAAAATAATATAATGCTGGAACTATTATTGGAAAATTATCCTTGCATTATTCAAACTCTTGGATACAGTTTTATTTGAGTGTCCTCTATCCATCACATAACAGTGAGTAGCACAAAAGAATCGCTTGTATATGACTCGACTTGCTATTCGAAGTGACATGCTTAGTAGAGCAGCTAAAACACTGCGATCTATTGAGTGTCTTCTCACAAACAACACAATCCACCTTCTGATGTGGAGGAGATGACTGAAGATGTTGACCAATGATGACCACAGAGCAGAGAGCCAGTGACTTGCCATTTATATGAGAAGGAACTCTTACTTGAAAAATCATCCTTGTATTATTCAAACTCTTGGAGACAGTTTTATTTGAGTTTCCTAAATCCCTCACATAACAGTAACTAGCACCATATTTTTGTGTCATTTGAGAGACAGACAATGTCGTTATGGGAAATTCATTATAATTATCAATTATTGTCTTTGATGAGAGCATGTTTACATTTGCTTAGCTTCTTAATGTCACAATATAAATTCTCATTTTGCTTCAGCTCCAGCGTACGCAGTTTTAAAAACAGCGGCAAGTTAACCCTTTATGAAGTTTGGAGTTCAGAGTTCCAGCAATCAAGGTAAAGTTATATATATATATATATAAGTGGTACAATATGTGAAGAAATTTGCGTTTGTTACTTACCGATATGGTTGAAAATTAGGGACAGACATAAACAAATGAAAGCATATACTCATATTTTTTCCTTCGTCAGCCACTGTCTGGAGCTGAGAAAATCCTGCTTATTCTAATGGCAATAATGTTATTGGCTTAAAGTCTATAGTGCTAATTATATTGGTAAACATTTCAGAAATTTCATCATGAGATATTTTAAAAGATTTTACTTCTGCTTTGTTTTATCAGCATGAGTTAGATGGTTCTGAGAATTTCTACATTCACATATAAATATTTGGCATAGGTATTGTTACTCCTTCCTAATGCTAATCATTGAACTGTGAAGCAATGTAGTATTTATTTTTCAGCCAGGTCGACGGAGATATACCTTATCTAATGGAACAACACACTGGCTGTAACAAAGTTTGAACTCATGACTTTAATCTCACAGCTGCTGTGCCTCTCTTACTAACAAATAACTTACTTGAGTAATCAACATACCTTTTGTTCCATTTGCTGTCATGGGCTCAACCAAGCTGGATTTGACTAAGATATATTACAAGAAGGCAAAGTGGTTAGTGGTGCACCAATGGACTCAATGGGTTATAGAAAGAAAAGAAAAGAAATGTCATTACAAGTAGATGTGTCTGAATTTATGGAGGCTTCCTTACTCTGGCTATATTGTTTGAAGATGATTGAGATGCAAGACAACAGATATCCTTAAATGATTTTAAGGAGAAATTTTATTGAAAAGTTCTTGTCTTTTAGGTTGGTTATGAAATAATTATGTACCTTTGAGAGCTAATCTGTTTCACTGTAGTGACTTAGTATGTGAAGAAGACAGTTTGGGGAGGTGACATTATCACTCTGTTTATTCCTTCTTTTTTGTAGGCTTAACTTTGGTGTCAGACATTCAAGAACTTTTAATGTAAATATTATGGCATATCTTTATCTTTGAAATTCCTGAAAGTTGAGAAGGTTTTCACAGTAATTCAGGATTAGACATGGGCTATCTGCTTTCTGAAATATTTTGTACAGGTAGATAAGGTTGACCTCACGTTTATTAACATCAGCCATGTCAGATTTAGTGGCAGCTACATTAAAATATGACCTTTATTTCACAATAGTAGAATATTGTATAATTAGTAGAATAACATTAACCTTACTGCTGTATGATCTATTGGCAGGTTGCGAACAGGGGAAATTACTCTTGCTAACACCTGGTTTAAATTCTTCTGAGGCACTGAATATATCAAATATCAATCATCATGTGGCCTTAAGGAAAAAGAGCATCATTCTTGTATTTTTCTCATTTTCACTGCTTTATAAAATCCAAAACTTCGTAACTCTATAAGAAATCATTTTATTATTATTATTATAGGCTGGTGGATTGGCCAAGTTGGTCAAGCAACGGATTAAATATGTTGTAGTATTTAGTTGTGGCCCTTTACACTTGAAGTTCAAATCTCACTGAGGTCAACTTTGACTTTCATCTTTTTTTCGAGGTGGGTGTGTGTGTGTGTGGGGGGGGGGGAATAAAATATAGTACTTGTCATGTACTGGGGTAGATCTAATTGACTATACCCTCCCATCAAAATTTGTGGCATTGTGTCAATGGTAGAAATGAGTTTTATTACTATTATTATAAAGTGATGGTTAGTGGACAACAAAATTGGTAGAGCAAAAGACAAAATTCCTTGCATTGTTTAGTCACATTCCTTTACATATTTAGTTCAAGTCCAAACTTTGTCTTTCTGGGAGTCAATAAAATAAGTACCTTGGTCAACTTTGACTTTAATTCCTCCAGAGCCAATAAAATAGTGCCAGGTATGAACTGGGGATGATTCAATCAACAACACACTCTCACAATTTGTGGGCTTGTGCTAATGTGATAAATCCTTATTATTGTTAAGTTCCATGTTATAATGTTATCAAATTCATGTTTTTGAGATTCAGCGATAAAATATTTTCTCAACTCTCAAGGATTTCGTGAAAAATGTTTGCAAATATAGGATGGCAATTTTTTCTCTCCATTATTTGAGTTTACAGTTTTGTTGTTTCTCAGTCTCTTAAGCAACTGTTTCTGTATCCAGTGATATTATGAGAATAAGTATATATTTCACTTACATATCTAAGAATGTTATGTTTTCTGACCAAATTGTGATTCTTTTTAATCTTTTCTAGTTCTTTGGCCTTAAATCTGTCAAGATTTGGTGATGTGATGTATCCACGGTAGAGATACTACAGTCAAGAAATAGTTTTCTCTGGTTTGATAGTGGCATGTTTCAAAGAATTAGATTATGCAGGGCTGAAATGCAGGAAAAGATGCTGTATTGTAAAACAATTCAACCAACAGGAACCAACAGGAAAAATTAGAATGCTAATTATGCCATATGATGTGTATATCACCACCAACATCATCGCCATCGTTGTTATCATCATCATCATAGTTTGTTTTTCCATGCTTGTGTGGGCTGGATAGGTCTTCTCCTGTACAGCGTCTGGTCACTTGTTACTGTCCTTTGTTCATCTCCTTCACGAGGTCCAGCATCTTGAGTTTAGCCTTCACCAATTCTTCCTATGTCTTCCTCGGTCTTCCTCTTCCGCAGGTTTCTTCCACTGTGATCACTTAGCACTTCTTTACCCAACTGTCATCTTCCTGCATAGTCTCCTCAGTTGCAAATTACAGCTGATTCCTGTTATACCCAGTTTTTTTCTCTCAGCACATTTGTGTTCACTCGTTCATGTACATTTAGCAGAGCATGCTCACCTATTTTTTTTAGCCTTTGCACATCCTCCATATTCCATACCTATGTTTCACTATGAACAATATGGCACTTTGTACAGAAGCATCATACAATCTGCCCTTCACCTGGAGAGAGAATCCCTTTGTTGCCAGCAGAGGTAGTAGCTCCTTGAACTTTTGACTCTGGTTACTATGTTTTTGGAACAGCCACCTCCACTGCTGATTAGGTCACCTAGGTAACATAAGCTGTCATCTAATTCTAGGTAGCCTTCCGGGTATTTGAAAGAATTCATTTCATGGTTACTCTTAGGGCTAACTACTCCTGTGCATCTGCTACATACAAAGTCCTTCTCCATCAGCCTCCCTGTGATCCTAGTGCATCTCTTGTGCAACCATTGTTTACATAGGATACACTCTATGGAATTCCTACATACTCCTTTTCTGTATATTGAGCATTGCCATTTCCCAGATTGCAGTGGAGTCTTGTTTTGTCTTTACTAGGTTTACTTTGAGGACTCTTAATTCTAGGTTTTGCTTCCACATTTGGAATTTCTTCTCTTGTATGGCTTGTAAGGTTACACCTTACAAGCCATACAGGGCTTCTCATGAACAGCTGGTCTTAAACTCCTCTGTTATGACCTGGAGTACTATAATAAAGAGGAGGGGGATGAGAATTGAGCCATGATGGACACCTACCTGCACACTAAATTTCTTACTGGACTTATTGCCAACCCTCAACCTTGCTGACAACATCTCTGTACATGGCTTGCATGGCTTTCACAAGCCATTCACCTACAACTAGTTTTCTTAGCAACCACCAGCCTACAGAGTGTAGTACCCTGTCAAAGGCCTTTTCCAGATCGATGAGTGTATAGGAACCCTTTTTAGGGTTCTATGTGGAAGAATAATAGAAATATAATACTGAATAATGAAGGTGAAGGCTGCTTTAGAGTTAGATTTGATTTATTCACAGGGACGAACAATGTC
>JAOPJM010000001.1:15211166-15226739 GCA_027124095.1 Muusoctopus leioderma
ACAAATCTTGTAGAGAATTTCTCTCGGATATTTTACAGCTGAAGCCATATCAACGGGTGTATATACGTTAAGTATGACAACACAGATAGATATTTTCAATTACCGCTGTTTCAATTGCCCTCACCGTATATATATATATGTGTGTATGTGTGTGTGTGTGCATGTGTGTGTGTGTGTGTTTGTGTGTGTATATGTATAAGTATGCATATATGTAGATGTATGTACATATATAGGTGTGTGTATACCTATATATACATACATATGTACATACATTTTTACATATATTCACCCTGTCAGTCATGTTTGCTTTGATGAATGAAGACTACGTAGAGTAGAGAGGACTTTTTAGTCTTGCAGGGTCACGGTAATCTCTCTAGTGCTGGTGCTATGATAAAATGCACACAGTTCACTCTGTAAAGTGGTTAGTGTTAGGAAAAGGATCCAGTCATAGAAGCCGTGCCATAATTCGGAACATACAAGCGAGAAGTCATCCTCCGACACATCTAGGAGGGCAGTAACTTGAAATAAGATCTGACGGAGATTTTCTTGAGGCAGTATTTTCTGGTCAGATGCTCTTCCTGTCACCAACCATACTGATTCAGTATGGGAATCACAACACTGAATCAGTGAAAGGCCAGGCATCTGGTTATTAGGGACATAAACAAATGTCACTGGTCGGTTTCAGTGATAACAGTG
The DNA here is from genome assembly GCA_027124095.1 of Muusoctopus leioderma. NCBI lineage: Eukaryota > Metazoa > Mollusca > Cephalopoda > Octopoda > Octopodidae > Muusoctopus > Muusoctopus leioderma. Next base: position 15,211,863 of record JAOPJM010000001.1, read on the forward strand.
TCAAGCACGCACGCACACACACACATACACTCACACATACATATATATATATATACATATACGATGGGCTTCTACAGTTTTCGTCTACCAAATTCCCTCACAAGGCATTGGTCGGCCCGAGGCTATAGTAGAAGACACACTTACCCAAGGTGCCACGCAGTGGGACTGAACCCGAAACCATGCGGTTGCGAAGCGAACTCCTTAACCACACAGCCATCTGTATATATATATATATACATATATATACATATATGTACATATAGAGTTATTGTTGTACAAGTATTTAGCTTTTGTGGAACTGAAGACTTTTTTATTCTCTTCTTACTGAGGTATTTACTTTTAGGTGGAAAAATTACATTATACCGAATTTCCTTTGTGTAACTCCTTGAGAACATTTACTTAATACAGAAAGAAACTCACCAAAACAAATAAACAACAATCTGAATACAAACAGAAGCAATGTTTTCCACCTATCTTTAGAATGATGAAGTTATTTCTTTTCATTTTTTAAATCTAAGTTGGAATATTTCATTTACAAACTGAATTAGGTTATTCTCCTATGCTAGATTATTTTAGATATGAAGGCCAAGTAAGGTTTTAGGGTGTATGGTTTTTTGTTGTTGATAACAATCATCTTTATTATTCTATCTTATCTTGTCTGAAACTGTTTGGTTATTTTACATATTGAGGATGAGAGGTGTAGTAAGTTGGGGAATAGCATTGGAATTTCTAAAAATGTTTTTATAGTTTATCTTTTTTTTGGACCATTCTGACAGCCCTTGTAATATTAATTGTTAGTTTCAGTAGCAATTGAAGAATTTAGTTCCAGTTATTTTTTAATTTTTGAATTAACATCTTGTGAAATGATTGAGATGTAAAAAGCACACCAAACATTATTGCAAGCAACATTGAAGGCAACATTGAAACCTTTTAATAGCTATAAGAGAGATATCCCCTTCTGCTAATCTACTCAACCTGCATTGTTGATAATTGTTGGGTTAGTTCAAGAGACATGAAGGCCTAATGGACAAGCTGCCTGAATCTTGACTCATGGTTGTGGGTTCATATTCTAGCTGTCGATGTATTTTTTTTCTTAGGTAAAATATTTAATCTACATGCCTTAAAGTGCATACCTTATTAACAAAGTCATTATTCAGCCATTCCAGTTCCAGCTAATTACAATTTTGGTTGGTGAAGCATTGGGTTTTACATTGTGTTTTACTAACTACTTCATTGAAACCAAATGGATATCTTTGTTTATTAGGTGTTAATGTGTTTTGTAGTTTTAATGTTATCTTAATAGATTTATCTTAACAGACAAATGGCAAATACCATACTGTTATTAATACAATGCTCTGAATATATCTCTTCCTTATACTTCTTCATGTTGTTATAACTTCATTAGTGTTGACATCAAATTATTTCCCTACCTTCCTCACCTCCACACAGTCTCTCTACTCTACTCTACTCTACTCTCTCAACATGTTTACATTTGTGCTTCTTAAAGTTGCAGTGATTGTGTTACTATGAGAATAACTGTAACGAATGATATATTAACATTGCAACAAACACACCCATTGTGTCCATTGTGGTTTGCTGTACAAATTACATGCAGGTACAGGCTGTAGTTTGCTCATATGTTTGTCTTCAAATTGTTATTTTTGTTTTTTGTTTTTATAACTATTTGACAGATTCCTTTGATAAAGAGTTTCTTGTCAAGCTGTAGCTGACAGACCTGTAAAATGAAATGTGTCTTTGCAGTGGGAAGTAAATCTGTTTCCTATTCATATCTTGCCACATGAATATTTAAATATTCTATCATTCTAGTACACAATTTACCGTATTTTTATTTGTTTCAATACAACAATATCCAGTTATTAAATAACAAGGAAAAAGAAACAAAAAAAAAAAAAAAATCCTAAAAAGAAACAAAACATTTTAATATTTGATATCAGTTGTAAATCCAATATTTGTTGACAGATTATTACAGTTTAGAGATGAAATATTTTTCATCAGTTGCTCTTTTTTGGCATTCAGTATCACTATTGATATTTTTAAAAATCCTTTCTCGAATACTTGATTGATTCTTTATTTTATTGATATATTCAGATTCTTCCTATGTGAATAACATTGCTCTTTCTAACGTATAATCTGCTAAGCCTTACATAAGTCATATAGTACTGTTTCTAAACTGTAATCTCAACTTTATAAAGGCCTTATACTGCTATCTACTGCTAGCTTTGTGATGAAACCTATCCTGAAGATGCTTGTTTATAGATTATTCCTGAAGTTATATCTGTGTTTCTGCTAGATATATTAGCTTTGTTCGTGTACTCAATTAAATTGAGATAATTTAGGGGTTGGTGGCTATATATGTTAGTAATGGTATTACTTGCTGTGTATTTGTATCTGTCTGTCTGTCTGTCAATTGAGAGAAAGGGAAAGGTAATGGTAGGAATATACATATAATGGTTAGGTTTTGGATGTATAAACTTGTAACAGTATTGATTAGCTCTTCAATGATGTGTGTAAAGGTATATCATTTTAATTTGGTTGAGTCTACAAAAAAAATTTTTTACACCATCTATTATATTTTACAGTGTTGTGGACAGTTTTACAATGTATATTTTTATGTTTCTTAAGTTGATACATTTGTTTCTAATTTGGCTTTAGGAAAACATTTATCTCGAAACATTACAAAATCATTTCCTTTATTGTATGTTTTCAAAAATTTAGACTACATATTTCTATGAATATTGAAATGTTTACATTTCAAAAATCTTAGAACATTCTATTCTGAATGATACTGTGACAAACTAAACAAAGGTAATGTTAAAGATAAGGCACTTTGTTTCTAGGTTAAAGACATTCAATAAATTTAGCCAGCCATCTTAATAAAACCTCTTCTGAATACATTTTTTTAATTATTAAATTGTCTACTATCTATGAGCAAACTCTAATCTTCGAATCTTTTACAATGGCATTTTTGATTATTTCATGAAACATTTCAGTCCAGTTTATGTGATATATCAAGTTGTATAAATTAAAAAAAAATATTTTTTAAAATAGTCTTTAAAACCATCCAATGAAAAATATCATTAAAAAAATGCTTCTGTGAATTTCACTAATTTTAATAAAAAAAATCTGGCACGGTGGAGCTTTTCTAGATAGCTCCAATATCTCTGTTAAATTGGGTAAACAAGTTGATATGGCAGATGAATAATTCTTGATTAGCATTGCATTCAGTACTCTTACAAACCATGGTGAACTCCTTTATAAGTATTTAATATTGTATTTTGAGGAAATCTATTTTCATAGAGAATATTTTGTGAACATGGAAAGGTGTATATTCTACTAGAGGCTTCCATTCTATGAAAATATTCTTATAATCATTGTATATTTATTGATATGATATCCAACAGGTTTGGTGAAGTTATTTTTCGACGCGACTGAAATCTTAAATCTATCACACACACACATATATATATATATATATATATATATATATATACATGATAGATTTATGATTTCAGTTTTGTCTAAAAAGAAGCAGAAAACCAATTTTATATTAATATTTGACAAGTATTTAAGAATTTTGAAATTATTTTGATTGTATTAATCTGATATTGCTTTTGCTTACCTTCTCGAGAAAAAAAACAAAAATGACTTCAGGCCTATAATTGATATTTTTAAAAATCTATAGTTATTTAATAATAAAGAGCCTAATGTGAGGACTATTTTTTATGACACTAACTTGCTTAACTGACTATCACCTAAAACTACTGCCATGCTGTGTACTGGGGTTGCACTAGAGCCTGTTTCTTTTGCTATTGTTTCATACCAGTTATTGCTGTGCCGAGTAGACAGCAAGCATATCATCATTCAGAGTTCTTCCTTTTTCACTCATGCGTTGTATATCACAGGTATTTACTTTCCTCACTATGTAAGGTTTACCCAAGGGCCAAGCGATGCTATTTATGTAAATATGTGTGGCATCCACTAAACTGTATCGAGCATTCTTCCTCTGACTCCGGATATTACCTTATTCTGTTTTAAAGCTTCTTTCTAGCCTACTCTATTATTCTTTTTATTTATGTTTTAATTATAATTTATCTTTTCTGGATCATTCTGACAGCTCTTACAATATACATTTTTAATTTCAGTCACAGCTGAAGGGCTTGGCTCCAGTTATTTGTTTATTAGCATTTTGTAAAATGATTGAGATATTAAAAGCAAACCAAAATATATTACAAGCAGCACTGAATGCAATATTGAAACCTTTTAAGATATACAAGAGAAATATTCCCTTTTGCTAACCTACTCAACCTATGTTTTGTTTATTGTTGGATTGGTTCAAGAGACACAATAGCCTAATGAACAAGCTGTCAGAGTCTTGCCTCATGGTTGTGAGTTCATATTCTGCTGCAGATATAAATATTCATTTATAATGTTCACTCAACCAAACCTAGACATATTATACCCTACCTAACTCTGGTGATGGCTACTGTAGAAGTTGTAGCCAAGCTCTTCTCACAACATTACATCTTCCTCTCCCCTCTGACTTTTACAATCTATTAGAAAGTATGAACAACTCAACATCACACAGCTTCACAGTTTTTCAAGCAAAGTATTTAATCAAACAAACAGATATATAAAAAAAAACTAATACTACAGCACACGACTTTCTCCCATCCAATTCATAACGACTCAGAACATCACTGCTGTATTAATTCCAATGTCTATTCATATCATATAGAATGCTTTGATGGAGTGTTGTAGATCTTACTCACTTGCTTCCAAATGCGCGCGTGTGTGTGTGTGTGTGTGTGTGTGTGTGTGTGTGTGTGTGTATATATATATACACACATACAAACATATATATAGACATACATACATATATATATACACACAAACACACACACATATATATATATATATATATATACACACACACACACACACATTCACATACATATATGTGTATGTTTGAGTGTGGTGTGAATATATCTTAAAGATTTTATCTCATAAAAACATTCACATTTAAAAAAAATAGAGATCAATGAAAATATTTATTTTTTATTAAAAGCTAGATATTAACATATTTTTTGAAGTTTAAATTAATTGTTTTATTCTTTATTTAGTAAATAGAATTCATTAAAAAAATAGGTGTTGGCTATAAATGAAATTTAAACTGATTGAAATATTCTAGGCATATCTACTGACAAAATGGCATGAATGTAATGATGCAGAAACAATGCTAATATGTGAAGTAGAGTCTGGGAAATGAAATAATTGCCACATCATTTCATTGCAAACATAGACTCAGGAAAGGATTATTTTATTATAAAATTGGTTTTTAGTCATGTTTGTATTGAGGAGATTTAACTGGGTTTACAATTGGCAGTTTTTATCTTTGTTCAAATATGCTGTTCACTAGTTATTCTTCACTCATCTGTGCTGAGTTTATCCACTTAAATTTCACAACCTTTTCCCCTTATAACAATCTCTTCTAGTTTCTTAGAAGTTGTGACTTCACAAGAAGGTAAAATAGCTCGTTCATGAACAATTATTAAATATAATTAATATATAAACTGGCTTCCAGAGAAGATCAAAAATGATAAATGAGCAGAAATTAAAATCAAAAGGTGGAGGAATATGAGTGATTATTAAAGAGCAAAATTTCCTTTGTCAGTTTGCTATTAAAATAACAAATTTACAATTTTCTCACATTTTGGTAGACAGGCATTTAATCATGTGATGTGTATTTCTTCGTAAACAAACATACTCACACTTCCTCACCATACACAATTACTGTGTTTTGCCACTGTCTGCTGTTGGTTTTTATGTAAAACAAAAAATAGACATGTGACCACTGACAACATAACATGATTTTCTTGCATTAAGACTAATGTTTGCCAAAATTAGAAGAAAAAAAATAATATTTGTTGTGTTGTATTTTAGTAAACACATGTTTTATTTTGGATAATAATCAAGACTTAGGCTGAGGATCTGTTGCCACTGTTAATAAGGTATGGATGGTTTTAACATCCCTAGATAAAATGCTCAACTAACTATTCCAGAGTTGAGTTTCAGTGCTTCTTTTATGACTATTTTTTCAGTGTTACACCAGTAAGCATTTACTTCCAAGAATACACCATCTGAGATATATTAGATGGCAGTTTATAAGATGGTGTTCTACTATCATAATTTTCATTATCACTGTCACATTATCCATTCCATAGTGTCATTGTTTTATCTTCCTTTTTTCTTTCACTCCTTAAATCTTTATCTCCATATTGAAAAATGCAAGTTGAGATGAGTTATTACTAAAACAGTTGTAACTGTTTAGTTATTAATAAAACGATATACATTTATCATACTATTAGTGTCATTTTCCGTGTTTCTAAGGTGTTAAGTTAGTTATGGTATGAAATGTTGCTAATGGAATCCTCTGCACTATATTCAATTATAGTCTTGAGATGAAATATTTTCAGAATAGCCTTGAGATTAAATGTTTATACAAATGTACATATCTGTCATATATCAAGTTTTAGATAATTGCAATTTTGTGTCAGTGTATGTAGAATAAATATGGCCCCTTAGAGCGATTGGCGAATAGACTGTTCACAGCATAGAAATACAAAAGATGAGGTTAGTTATCCAATAAAGACGTTATATTCATTATATTCTTGACTTGATGAGACCAGTTATTTTATTTGATATTATCATTGCACAATGACAACAGTTATAACTCTCTCTCTTTTCCTGTTCTTCTGTAAACTTTAGATGATGATGTTGCTGCTTAACTCTGAGTCAGCACTGATCAAGCAGATCTTATATTAAAAGGCATGCCAGCCTTTGGCCATTCCGTTTTTATTTCAAACATAGTGTACCTGGACTACAACTACATTATCCAGTGTGTCTTTTTTTTTAAAGATGGTAAGGTGTGATATGAGGGATATTTGGCTGCTATATCTAGCAGGTTGAGTGACCACATAGAGGTGCCATCGTTGGCTCGTGTGACCTTTAGTTATTTATAAATGTCATCGCACTTGTCACACTCACTTCCAGATATGTAAATTTATTTTATTTTACCCTAAAATACCATCATAATATAATGATAACTGCGTATATAGATTGTGTACCTTACAATACAGTACCATGATAAGTGGAACCACATATATAATGTATGTCACTACATAGTACCATCATACCAACATAATTGTACCACATATATATTCTCTAGTTCACCATGTAGTACTATCATTATGGTAGCACATATAGACTGCGTACTTCACTACACAGTACCATCATAACTGGGGCCACATATATAGATTGTTTAATTCATTACACAGTATCCTCATTATAATGACAGATGTATAAATTGTTTACTTCACCATGCATTACAAATATTATTATTATGCCATACTGCAAACAACAGATATTTTCTCTTCCAAAACTAACCATGTTTATTTAAAACTACATATTTTTGCCCATGAATTTTGGTTTAGTTTTGTTTTTATTTTCTTCAGTATCTTAACTGAATTTAGAAAATGTCATTGAATGCTGGCCTGAAATTGTTCCTGTTGACAGTTTCTAAAATACCAGAATAGGATTCTCAGTAATATTTCTTGCTTGTCACTGGAATCCAACAAAGTCTTGTAATGTTTATATTAAAGGTCAGACTCAGTTTTCACTTTTTATTTTGGTTTCCAAGATTGACAGCAAATAATCCAAGACAACACATAAATTTGGTATCTCTTCATGTTTTATCCCTTGATTTTCTGTTACAAAATATAATTGTTGTTGTGATACTGATAGTGTTGGAAGTTGTTACAGTGATGATGTGAGTTGTGCTCTGAGTGATAGTGACAGATTTGATCTTATGGTAATTGTGCAGTGGTGGTGCTGGAGACAGTAGATATTGTGATGTTGATGGAGGCAGTGGAATGACTTGAAATAAAACATTCTGAATCAATGAACCAACGAAGATACTTTTACACACACACACACACACACACACTTGTGCACCTCACATAAGCACTCTCTCTCTCACTTCTTCTTTATCTCTATTTCTCATACACTCTCATGTCTCATACAAACACCCACATCCATGTTAAGGCACACAACTGCACCACTGTACTATACTAGCAACTGCACTACAGTAGCAGCTCTACTGCAGTAGCCACTATACTAAGTATAACATCGTTTCCAGTGTTATACTTAGAGGTGACTTTAATGCTATACTATAAACACCAAGGAAGTTTCTACACACTCAGACGTACTTAATGTAACAGCTTAATATCACACTCACTGGTTTTAAAACAAAGGGGAGCATATTTCGTATGTTTAAGTTCTTAATAATCTTAGAACTGCATGCCCTTCAACAAAGACAAGATGACTGTAACTAGAATGGCCTAGGTCTATTCACTGCTTTGTTTGATCAGCCAACTCTGTATAATAGATCTATTCAAGTAGAGTTTACCAGGGCTATCTAGCAACAACAACAACAAAAACAACAATACTCCTAAGTGTCACTGTAGAAGTTTCGATAATAGACAGCTAAACTTGATGCTATGTGTTATCTAGTTTGGTACACTAATCTTTATCAGTTCAATTCCCACTGAATTCAATTTTGCCTTTCATCTCTCTTGGATGAATAAAAAATATACTAGTGATACATCTGATTCAGTAAAGATGATAATGCTGATACAATACTATTGAATGCATTGCTATTAACACCACAGTATAGCATTACTATAGTTCCACTGAATATGTCATTGTTTGCACCATTACATGTACCCTGTTGACATTATTTGATATTGGTGACATGAAGAGCATCTGACCGTAAAATTCTGCCTCAAGAAAATCTCTGTCCAACCCATGCTAGCATGGAAAAACGGACGTAAAAACGATGATGATGATGAATGTCTTATGTCACCATTTGTTACTGCTGGTAACATTGCAGTCAGCATTTAATATACTACCTTAATCCCCACAGTATAACACTGTATTCTACATTTTATGTAGAATTCCAATCATCAATCTATATAGAGTCTCAATCAGTATACAATATAGTACCTCTATCCCCTCTCAGTACAGTACTGCAGTCAAAACTCTGTACAGATGTAATGTCAACAATAAATATAACACTGTTGATCATAAACACAATATTGGTGTTACCACTAAACACGACACTGCTGTCACCACTAAACATGACACTGCTGTCACCACTAAACATGACACTGCTATCACCACTAAACATGACACTGCTGTCACCATTAAACATAACACTGCTGTCACCACTAAACACGACACTGCTCTCACCATTAAACATGACACTGCTGACACCACTAAACATGAAACTGCTAAACATGACACTGCTGTCACCACTAGACACGTCACTGCTGTCACCACTAAACAACACTGCTGTCACCACTAAACATGGCACTGCTGACACCACTAAACATGACACTGCTAAACACGACACTGCTGTCACCACTAGATATGTCACTGCTGTCACCACTAAACATGACACTGCTGTCACCACTAAACATGACACTGCTGATACCACTAAACATGACACTGCTGACACCACTAAGCATGACACTGCTAAAAACAACACTGCTGTCACCACTAGACATGTCACTGCTGTCACCACTAAACACGACACTGCTGTCACCACTAAACACGACACTGCTGTCACCACTAAACACGACACTGCTGTCACCACTAAACATGACACTGCTGTCACCACTAAACACGACACTGCTGTCACCACTAAACAGGACACTGCTGTCACCACTAAAAAGTGACACTGCTGTCATCACTAATCATGACACTACACTACTGTCACCACTAAACACATTGGTATGCATTAACAGAAACACATTGCTACTGCTGCAATGTGTTTCTGTCATATAACCAACCTGGTGGCAGTCATTTTATTACATAGTGATTGGTAAACAGAAATGTAGTGTGCACTTTGTGTTTAATAGTAGTACCTAAAGATGTTATATGTACCTTATTGACTGATATCAGTGGTACTTAAAGGTATATTAATTCCTTAGTGATATCTAAATACTTTACTGTCTGACTTTATTGGTACTTTAAGATATATGTACCACATTATCTGACTTAAGTTCTACCTAAAGGTGTTATATGTACCTTATTAATGTATCACAGGGGCCAACAATGTAATATCTACTGTCTTAATGACCTAATTCTGTTGTTTGCACATTACAATCTGCTTTCTTCAGGCGCCACTTATGTACTTGAATTTGATGTAATATAAAAATTTTAGTGATATCAAAAGTTACACATAGGTTATTGTTTGACTCGGGATGTACCTGAAAGTGTTGTGTGTACACTAGTGAATGACTGTATTAATTAATGATACTTTGCATTGTTAACTGTACCTCAATGAACTGCCTAATAATATTGCATGTCTTTTGTTAAGTAATCAGCTTTTATCTAAGGATGACATGTTTGTCTTGTATCTGATGTTGTTTTCTATGTACCATATAATTAATATGGAACATAAAAAACAACAGCATTGGGTACAAGAACAGATGTGCGAAAAATGTTAATATACATTACTCACACACACACACACACACACACACACACATTATTAGATGCTGAAGTATTTTGGATTGTTGGAAATCTTTTTCATTTTTTTTAAAACAATGATATTGTTATTGTTACTGCTGCTATTGTTGATACTGTTTATATATTGCTGGCTTCCTCAAATGAATCGTAACTGAGTTTCACATTTACGATTGTTCTATATATATATGTATGTATGTGTGTGTGTGTGTGTTTTCATGCAAAAACACGAAGTGCTCAATACATGCCTGTGTTAGAAGTGTAGAGTCTGTTATAATCGTGTGTTGGTAAACTAGATTAGTAGTGAGTTTAGGGTAAATATTATATCACACTTATGCAAATCTTCTTGCCTGTAAAACATTTTCTAAAGCTGTTTATGGTGTCTGAAATAGCATAAGTTAGAAATGCACCTTGTATTTTAGACCTGTTTTAATACAGTATGTAAAGGTTAAAATATAAGGCATTATATATGTATCTTTTCTGATGATGCTTAACAAACATTTACTTTGTTGAAACACTGTGGTCATGTTGTAAGAATAGGAATAAATCCATATATATATATATATGTTAATAACCTGCCATGTTTTTAGAATGAAAATAGCCTGATTTTAACACCTAGTAGAAAACATAAAATATAAACTAGTTTAAAACTGATTATATTAACCCTTAACACATTGAACAAATTGTTTAATCATATATATCAAAATATTTTATGAGATTTAAAATGCTTTTGAAAATTCTATTTTTTAGTTACCTTTTAGGATATATATTTCCATGAAGTATTTTGAATTAATGGAAATCTTTTGCATTTTATCCTAAGCAATGATATTGTTATTGTTGCTATTGTTGTTACTCTTTATATATTTCTGGCTTCCCCAAATATCTTAGAATGTAAACTAAGCCAAATCGAGTTTGTTATAACATGTTTTATTGATCTTTTCATCTGTGAATCTTCCACAAAGTATACCTTGATAAACATTTTACTTTGCAATTGCTATTTTTTTTTTTTTTTTTTTTTTTGATCAAAATTATTTTGGAAACAAATATACTGCATTTGTAAATTTTTTCGTCAGAAAAAAAAAAACAACAAATGAACAAAATAAAGAAAAAAATAACCAAAAGAAATTTTCACCATTTTCTTGATCAAACCGATACCATTACTGAACCATTTGATGTAGTGGTATGAGTGTATGCTGGAATTGAAATGTACAGCTAATGTAACTTGTGTAGTATTTGGGAAATGGTTATGTTAAAACAGATTGGTTGAGGTTGAGTAGGTCTATCACTCAGGAATTGGTATTGTCCCTTATACATACAATTGTTACATTGATTTAGAACCGGCGACGTTTTAGTTGGTTGTTTGAAGTCAATCAAGTAACAACGTTGGATGACGAAGAAATATGAAAGTGTGGGTGAGGAATTTAAAAATAATAATAATTGATGTAGTTATTAAAACTATTGTGCTTTAATTTTAATCAAGTCCCAGCTGTATTTCATCTTATTGTGCTTCCAAAATTTAATATATATATAGGTGAGCTCTGTGTATGTATGTATATATATATAGGTGAGCTCTGTGTATGTATGTATATATATATATAGGCGAGCTCTGTACAGTAGATATAAGCTCTAGTGGGTTGATTCACCGATCAAATTTCGATTCCCTACTTGTAGCTAGCTATTTCTTGTAATTTGCATCGCTTATTCTCTTGGGAGGAAAAGGCCTGTATGTCAGAACACTTATCCTACTCCCTGAAATCAGCAGGACTTAATCGCTGATAATGATGCGTTTGATGTTTGATTCATTTATATATGAAATAAATAATTTGCAATTGGTGTTACTTATGTGTATGATAGACTTTCAGTTTTGGTTTTTTCCTTTTTTGCATTTCTGCTTCATAAATCATACCTGTTTATTTGAGGATTTCTTTTGACTAGCCACAAGGCCAATTTTTGTATAGTGAGAAGTATAGTCGACGGATTCGACCCGAATACTTACTTTCTTAACTCTGGCTTTAGATCCCCGATGACCTTGAAAAAGGCACAAACATGACATCTTCAAATGTTCCCCACTATCAATCACTGAAGCTTCATGTGTACATAATACAAAGAAAAAAATCTGCTTTTTCAGTTCCATGTATACAAAGGGTAGTCAGACTTGCTTAACATAAGAGCCACAAACCATAGACATTACATGTTTAAGATATATGGTATGAACGATCTTTATATATGAACATTAAACTTGCGTTTTAATGCTGAAAATCCCAATTTATATCCGGTAAATATTTATAAACCACTCATGAAATGCCAAAAAATCCAAGTGTTTTCCAAGTAACAATTTGACTCACTGCTTTAGAATCATGTCATGCATGAAAAACTGCCGGAGTTTTTATTGTATGGTTTTGTTACCATCATGCAATCATCTTTAAAAGTTTCACTAAACTTATATTGTATGAAAGGAAACAGTTTAACAACAGTTAAATAACTGAATTTGTTAAGCAGCAAGATGGACCAAGGCACCATTCGTAACATATTTCTAAGTTCAAATTTTCCTGTTATATAACCATAGTGTCGACAAAATAATTACCAATATGCTGGTGTTGAGTCAGTCGACCTTTCTCCTTAAAAAAAGGGGCGCATTTTCGTTTCCAAAGCACCCTGAAGACCTAAAAAACCCACCGAGTTTTCACTAAATGGCCTACATTGTATGACATACGCTCTCATAAATTTCAACGGTGATACCGACACCATCGATTTGAATTGCACTTTCATTATTGAATACTCTGCTCAGAGGCCTAGGAAACGGAAAAGCGTCAAAAAGGGTTTTGTGCTTCAGAAAGAAATTATTTTTTCATTTGCTAATGTACTTTTTTTTTTATATAATCAGAACTAATACTATGTTCTCTTAGTTTTGTGGTTTTGTTTTGTGGTAAAATAATTTTCAAATATCTCTCCACTGGTCGTTTGCTATATTATATTGTTGACTTAATATATCTCTTATGTTAAATTTTTCTTAATTTGTCTTCCCTAACGTAAGAAGAAAATTATAAATTATGAAAAGAAAAAAAAAATTCTGACAAATTTGTCTCCAAAATATCAGTTTATATTTTTGGATTTTAGTTGAAATTTATCATTTTCCTATGTTACTGGTTGAATATATTATCCATGTTTAAATATTGCTTATTTTATCTTATACTTTCGTTGAAACTATTACAAGATAGGTTTCAGCTAACTTGTTGATACTTTATTTTTATTAACTTTAAAATATCTTTTGTCAAATATCATTTTTGTGCACGACATAGTGAATTTGCATGTATAAATATTGAGTTGTACTTTACATTTTTTAAATGTTTCTTTTTTCTTTCATTTCTTCATCAACTCCTTTTCTGAAATGTACTGCATATGTTAAATATTAAATATCAAATAAATTACTGTTATATTTCTTGTTGTCTGTGTTTTTAGATGCCAAAATACTGACGTCATCAGATGTGTTATGTTACTTCACTTGCCTCAATTAATTATACTGATAAATACATATGAACTCCATTTGGTGTTTGTATAGAGCAAAGAAAAAACACTCGTCCAAATTAAATAAGTTTGTGTGCCCTGTAAAGTGGATTGTAATATTTCGAGCAGTGCCTTCCGTTTTGTTGATGGCAGGAGGGGGTTGCATATATATAAATATATATATATATATATAATGGATCTCCGTCTGAATTTCAGACGATGAGTGTTCAGTTGTTTGATCAACTGAAGTACCAACTCACTGAATTAGCATGTAAGTGGCTGAGTATTCCACAGACACGTGTACCCCTAACGTAATCAGCAGTCAGAATCAGTGTGACAAAGCTGGGCCTTTGAATTACAGGTACAATCCATCCGACGGTCTTCTACAGAGTTTCGGTCTACCCAGATTCACTCACAATGCTTGGGTCGACCCGAGGCTATGGTAAAGACACTTGCCCACGAAGTGGGATCACACCCGGGACCTCGTGATTGTGAAGCGAACTTCTTAACCATTCGGCCATGCTATACATATATATATATATACATACATATATATACATATATATATACACACAAACATATATATATATACATACCCACACATATATATACATACCCCCCCTCCCCACACACACACATATATATATACACATACCCACACACACAGCCATCATATATATATATATATATATATATGTGTGGTTAAGGAGTTCGCTTCGCAACCGCATGGTTTCGGGTTCAGTCCCACTGCGTGGCACCTTGGGT
>JAOPJM010000001.1:15246574-15261625 GCA_027124095.1 Muusoctopus leioderma
CTCAATAACTCTCTCCGTCCAACCCATGCTAGCATGGAAAAGCGGACGTAAAAGCGATGATGATATATATATATATATATATACACACACACACACACACAATGGGCTTCTGAACAGTTTCCGTCTACCAATTTCACTCGCAAAGCATTGGTCAACCTGAGGTTACAATAGAAGACACTTGCCCAAGGTACCACGCAGTGGGATAGAGCCCCATACTATATGGTTGTGAAATAAACTTCCTAACCATACAGCCACGCCTGGCTTCAACTTAAATTGTTTTGATTTAAGCCCAGATCAAGCAGACTTATGATCAAAGGTATTCCAGCAGTAACCATCTCATCTTTTTGTATATCATAGACTACATTGTTCAGTGTGTCCTTCTTTATTTAAGATGGTAAGATGTGCTTTGAGGAAGATTTGGCTGTGATTACTAGCAGGTCAAGTGACATGTAGAGGCTCCCTCGTTGACTCAAATTGATTAGGTCTGTGGGTAAATTGTAGGTAGAGAAGGAACCCAGGAGAAAAAATAGCCATTAAACTTTTACTTAAATTCTTTTTTAATTTTTTTTTTTCATTTGTTTTATAAAATAGTTAAACATCTAAATATATTCTGATTCCGATTCCAAGCCCTTAGCTCCTAATGGAGTAGAAGGGGCGCCATCATAACATACGGTATTTCTTTGGCATTTATTTAAACCCGGCAGACCTTCCAGAGGGAAAGATAGAGAGAAGAATTGACCCCAGTACTGGATTGTTACTTTATTTATCAACCCCGAAGGGATGAAAGGCAAAGTTGACTTCAGCAGGATTTGAACTTAGAGTGCAGAGAGCCAGAACAAATACCACAAAGTATTATAACTGATGCTCTAACGATTCTGAAAATTCACCGCCTTCTAAATATATTAGTAACAGCATAATCTATATGTAGAGATATTAAAATAAATATCCATATGATACAGATATTTATTTTAATATCTGTACATATAGATTCTTCTTTTATATGTGTCATGCCTCCACCATACAGATTATGTTATTTTAATATATAGATTATGTTCTTTTAATATCTGTGTATACAGATTATGTTGTTTCCAGTATATTTAGACGTTTAACTGTACACATATTTCAATTAGCTCTATCTCAAGATATTGAACACTATCATGACATAAACATTTATATATCAATAAGATATAGCATTGTATATATTACAACATTTAATTTAATATACTTTTATATGTATTTCCCTCCTGCCATCAAAAATTGTTTTTTTTTTTAAATGTTAAGCCTGAATTAATATCTCAGTAATTAAGATTTATATTTGTAATCAACTGCAATACTTCAGTGCCTTGTATTAGTTTTGTATGGTTCTGTTTCTTTGTGTTAAATATATGTTTTAAATATAAATATAAATTTTCATATTACTTTTCTTGTTAATGTATTTTTTATAGATACAATTTTTTTAATTTATTTTCTTAATATATTTAACAGACAACTGGTCTAACAGGCCTGCCTGTTGCTAAACATCCTCATCATGTGAGTATTACTAACTTTGATGAATTCAGTAAATTAATAAGAACAGACCTTTTATTTAAAAGTCAACTGTTACTTTCAATTGCACTTATCCTTTCACTTTGGGTTTAATATCAAGAATTTAAGGAGGCTTTCATGTTTTCATTCTTTATTTAGATCATATAAATATTCTATTATTGTTGAATTCAATACTAGTTGAAGTGGTTTACAGCAGGCAGATGGTGACTGGGTTGATAGCCACTTTTTTTTTTTAATTAATCTCTTTCTAGTATTTTAAATCTTATAATTGAAAAGGAAATGTTTGAGTTACAATTTCATTAACTTGTCTGACCTTTGTGTATGGCTATATCGTGAAACTGACCAAAACTAAAGAACAAAGTAACATAGTTCTATCATTGTGTGAAGCCAAACTATCATTTACTGATCATAATTCACCAAAATAGAGTGGCTAGGAAGTTAAGGTTTTTTGTTACTGACAGCAAAATACTGTGTTCAAACGTAGCTACAGCCATTTTTTGTCTCTTTTAGACAAAGTTATTCTATTTACTTGATTCTAAATAGCTGAAAATATGTAAAGTTCACATTTTCCAACTGAGTGATAGCTGCTACCACACCTTTACAGATATCACCACTACCACATTGCTACAGTTGCTACCACATCACTGCAGAAACCAATGTACAACTACAGCTATCATCACACTATGACAACCACCACCATATACATATAGCTGCCAGTGTGTGGATCACTGAATCCTTCAGTGATCTTTATTTTCTTCCTACCTCTTCTGCCATTAATGATGGAATATGAACACATGACATTTCCGCCAAGAGACTGACACCTCAGCCACTAAGCAATTACAATTGTTTTTTAAATGAGTCAACTACACTGAAAATGATGATGATAATGTTGATTTCTAACATTGGCACAAGACTACAATAATAATGATATTTTTGATAATGGTTCCATTGGAGCAGCACATTCGACATGGAACCATATTCTGAATACAATGCAAATTGCTCTACTAAACTGCTCAAGGTATAGGCCTCATGGCCAAGTTCTCCCCAAATCTCAAGTCAGTTCAAGCCATTCTGCCACTTCAACTCAGATTGCAACATTGAACTTCTACTGGGGTAACCACAGCAACAATATCTCTGATAATAATGATTTTGTTTGTTTTTGTGAGTGTTTATAGCATAGTGGTCAAAATGAGGATAATAATAAGGACTGTAATAATAATTATAATAATTATAATGCTGTATTTTTAAACTTGTTATTTAGGGTAAGCATTTCCTCTACACATTTTCCACTTTGTTTTCCTCCAAAAGCTTTCTCTTGTTCCTTTTGCAGACCTTGAAGATTCTCTATGCAAAAATTCTTCGTACTTTGGCAAAGATACCTGAAGATGCTACCTATCGTAAAAACACGGAAATGATTGTAAAAGAGCGATTAACACTAGTAAATATGGTGAGTTATCTTGGTGGTATAGTGTTGTCTAATCTCTAGACATGTGGTAGTCTTCGCCAAAATCAATACTGTCATTATAAAACACATTCGTATAACTTCAAAATCCATCTCCTCTCTAGTCCTAAGCTATCCAATAAATCAGATGTTAGATAAACTATCTAATAAATCAAATTATTTCATAAATCACATACTAAAAGAATCCTCCTTGGCCACCTACACTACAATTACACCTAAAAACCTTGATATATAAAAACTCAATGGACTGCAGACTAGATGGAAAATGCTCTGACTGCTACAACAGTACACATCATTACACAAGCCCACACTGTCAGACTCAATTCAACATAATATTCCCAGACTACCACACTGCATCTCAAACAAAATACCCTGGCTCCCACTCTGCTCCACATCTTGTTCAGACTATTACACTTCACCTAGCGGTTTGCCACACTACACCCCAATTATGCATATACCCAGACTGATAAATAACACTCCATACAAGCTCACATACCCAAAAACTGTATAAGCATGCAGTGTAGTCCTGGGCCAGACTAAATCATAGTATATGTCACTCCCAATCATTGAATTGGCTGTCTTTGTGTCTGAGCTGGAGCATACCTACAGTATAGATCTACTCAGCCACATCATCATTAAAGTTTGTGTTATTTTTGTAAATTTGTCATTTATTGACAACCCTCATGTTAATGCTTTGCATTCATTTAAGCCTGCTACTAAGGCATTGAATGAGGTGTTCTGAGCTTAAGGTGTCAGCCTCTCATTTGTCAGTAGTTCATATCACATTACAGGTGGTAGTTAAACTGCATCTTTAGACAAGACACTTGATGCTACTTCCCAAGATATGAAAAGTCAATTGGCATTATTTAAGCATAACAGTGGCATCAATCTGAAAACTAACTACTTTAGGATGACATACTTATATTGAAATTTACAAAACTTTCGAATCATGAAATGAAACAATGCAACAAAAAAAAGCAAAATAAACCAATATGAATGTAAAACTAATAGAATTTTCTATAGATATTGATGAACAGAGTGGCTAAAATTGGTTAATTGAAAACATTAAAATACAGCTATCATTGTCAAGAGTTAAGCAAGGTACTAGATTTCTTCCTTGGCCACAGCCTCTAAATATCATTATCAGTCCAGAGCCTTTATTTAGCTGGAGGGGTGGTGTGAAATAGTATGTTACTACTCTATAATTATTATGGGAGACCTTTTGAATGTGTGAATTCTGTTTTAGGAACCTGATGTTACCAAACTGGAGAATATTGCCAAGGCTGGTCAAGTGGAAGAAATGATACTACAAGTCAGTGAAACATCCATGTATTTCCACACTTTTTATCATCTTCACTTGTATATGTTGCATCTCATAACTTTAAAAACATTTTTAACTAATGGTTACCTTTTTAATAATACAGTTTAAAGATTGAGAGTGGTAGAGATGGCTGGCAATGCAGAATACCAAAGTGCATGCTTTACTATAACTATTCCAATACCTCAGTGTTCTTAGTTCAAATTCTGCAGAACTGACATGGCCAAGAAGATAAGGTATCATCATTGATCATTAGTTCAAATTTACTAGTTGTTTCATTGAGTTTCTAGCAGAAACCTTTATTCTACATTGCCTCAGTTCACCTATCTGACAGGAATAGGTACCAGATAATCTGGGAGTTTTGCCTATAATAGAATGGCATTCTAACCAGGGGAAGATTTATTTTTCATCCACTAATCATCAGCATTATCATCTAGCCATTCATCTACAGTTTTCTTAGCAATCACTTAGTGGCTTGCTCTTTGCTAAGCAGTTGTCTCACTAGGAAGAGAGCATCTTAGCACAAACCAGGCTGCATCTCATCAAAGCTAATTTTCTTCCTAAATAGTTGTGCTATAACACTTAGTGTTGCTTTCATAACCTGGTCCATCAGTTTGATACCTCTCTAGTTGTTTCTTTCTAGAGTATCTCCTTTGCCTTTGTAGCAGTTGATGATAGTACTACTATGCCAGTCAATGGGATTGACCCCTTCCTGTACTACCTGATTGACAATGCAAGTGACTAGCATGTCCTACTTCGCCAGATATTTTCAGCAGCTCAGCAACTATCCTTAATGGCCATTTCAACTGTATAGCTGTCAGTTTCAATAGCTGATCCCTGTTGGATCTACTTGGAGTTGTTCCTCTCTCTCCTCCACACATTATTCTCATTCAGTAACGTCTCATAGTAGCATTTCTATGCCTCTTTCTTCTCGGTGCCAGTGAGAGCGAGTGCACTGCTCTCATTATGTACACACCAACAACATCCTGGTTCATACTGACATACTACTTTGCAATCTGGAACCCCTTACACCTCTGATCCTCCTATCACAGAACATTGACAAACCTCTTACATTCAACTTCTCTCCTTGTTAAATATACTTAAACATCTAGCTTCTCTTCTACCAACCTGATATTGTTTCTTGCTCCCCACTTCCAGTCTTTCCAGGTTTGTCTCTTTACTTTTATGACTATCTACCATACTATTCCACCACCATGTTACCTTCCTTTCAGCTGGAACCTTGCTTCATCCACAGATCTGGTCTGTAGCTCACAGCAGGTTGTCTCATAGAAACTTCCAGTTCTCTTCTATGTTATAAGTCTCTATCTCTTCCTCCTTCTCAACATACGCTTCACCTAGTACTTCTTTTAACCTACGTTTGGCTGAGGGATCTTTCAGCTTCCATACCTTTCTTCTCCAGATTGTCATGTCTCAGATGTCACTAATCACTAGAGAAGTTGTCGAACAGGACTGGACAAATTTGTGACAGAACTTCTTCTGAACACCTCAGAAGGATGAAATACTAAATAGTTCCTGGTGGGATTTATACTCAGAACAGTGAAGCACTAAACTTGATACCATAAAGTATCTGGTATTGCTCTTTACTGATGGTAGTAGTACCTTCACTCCTCCAGATGTAAAATAAACACCAACTTACATGAGCTCCAAACATAATTAGTATTGGCATACTGAAGACAGAAGGACATTGTTATATTGTTTGACCTACCAATACAGTAACCAAGCTTTCTCTTCAAACAAACCCTATCATCCTCAATGCTTGGTGGAGCTCAACATCAACCCAAGTGAGTCCCTCAAGCTGTTAGTAAGGAAAATAAATCTTTCCTGAACATGGCGGGCCACATGTTTTAAATTCTTATTGAAAAGACAAGAGCCAACAAGGAAGTCTCTTCATAAATTATGCAATAAGCTGGTAACCTACCTGTTTATTTCATACACAGGTGAAATCAAATCAAATCAAATATATGTTTGATTAATTATAATCAATGATATCTATCAATAGGTAATTGGGCCTAATTAATTTCATGAGAAAAAAAGATAGGTGTCTCTTTTGTGGAAGATGGTCAAAATCTATGCCAAATTATTTTACATGACATTTTTATTTACTAATTATTCAATAATACATATTCATTTATCTGTTGATTATATTTTTACATATAATCAGTATATATTGTTACATATTTAGTATATATTAATTACTTCTGAAATATTCTATACTATTAATAATTTTATATGTTACTCA
This sequence comes from Muusoctopus leioderma, assembly GCA_027124095.1. NCBI lineage: Eukaryota > Metazoa > Mollusca > Cephalopoda > Octopoda > Octopodidae > Muusoctopus > Muusoctopus leioderma. Next base: position 15,253,160 of record JAOPJM010000001.1, read on the forward strand.
TCTGCAAACTGCAAAATTATCACTTCACTTTCTTGCCAGGCTCATCGAGAATTATCTTTATCCAGAAAGATGTTGGATTGGCGACCTTGGGAACCCTTAGTTGCTGAAGCACCTCCAAATCAATGGAAATGGCCTATATAAGGGTATTATTTAAATATTAGTCAGAAATGTACCTATTTTTAGTTTATATTAAATTCTGAAGAATTTCTAAAATGTGTGATTGAAAGGAATATGATAAATAAAAATAGAATGGTTCTGAGTGTTATTTTTTTTCTTTCTTGACTTTTTGGTAGATATCAAGGTAAGTAAAACTTTTAGAAGTAGCCAGGTGGTAATGATAAATGCAGCTATTTGCTCACATTAGATATACACCAGATGGGTCACTGGAAGTAGTAAATCGTTTCTATTACCATGACAACATAATCCATACTGCAAGTATAGTTTGTCATACCATAGAGGCTAAGGTTAAAAAAAGATTTGGGAACTTCCTACTGCAGTCGACAATAAAAGGCAAAGTATAAAAGGCAATCTATAAAGTATGATGTTATTAGGTATTGAAATATTAGCAACAAAGTCATTATCTGCATCAATTGGAGAACATTTAGTTGAGTAGGATACTTTGGATAATGTTAATGTATATATAAAAAGCTAACTGGGTATCAAAGATATTGTCTGGTCTATGCAGGAGATACATTGCTATGAGCATGTAATGTGAATGGATGAAATAGTATTGGTGAAAATATATTCAATAGAGATGATATGAACAGAAATGGTTCAGTTGGACCCAAGAACTAAGTTTCACGGATAAAAGATGACAAGATCAAGATTCAAGAGAAGATGCTTTATCAGCCCTGTCCAACACATACCAGTATAGCAAAACGTTTTAAAACAATGATGGTGATTAATCTAAATAGTCTGGTCATTGATTTTAGCCTATGAAAACCTTTCAGATAAAAAGGCTGGATTAATGAGTGTTGTTGATGTGATAATCATGGGATGGAAGGAAATAGTGACTGCATATATGAAGCAAAAAGTAGAAGTAGGTGCTACAAATAATTTTCAGTGGGTTGTTGCATGACCAACACATTTTGAGGCACGGAACCCATTCTAGTGGTAAGTTCTTTATAAGGAGATCATCAAAATGTTATTCATCACTGACGATGAAAATAAGATGAGGCTAGAAAACTATACAAATGCACAAATCATTCCTTGTAGTCAACTGCAATACATATTTTTAGATGCACTCAGACATCAGCAAGTAAGAAACCATGAACAACTTGATTTTACAAACTCATCATGCAGGTGGTTTGTCAAATATTACAACCAACCCATTTTTGCTTGTCTTTGGAGTCGTTTTCCATTTTATCTTGTAATTTATCTCATCATTTCAAACCTAACCTTAATGTTAAATTCATTGTGTAATGCTGGTGCTCTGAACAGAGACAGAACTCTCATCTAATATTCTTTTGGTCCAATTTTCTAGAATTGAACTTCTACATTTAAAGAAACTTTCGTTGATGTAATGCAGTTCACTTGCCTAAAGATTAAACCCACATATCTCTGAAAAATTGTAATTTCTGTGAGTCAAAGAAGTTATCAACATCTTAAACTTCTACCAAAGAAAACTATGAAGAGGGTTGGGTCACACTGGTCATGGATACTAGATAATTACTGGTAGTTTCAGAGATCATCTGATCATCTGATAAACATTTCTATATAGGAATTACTCTTATATACTCTTCATTAAAATCAACGTGACTCGGTCACATTGTACCCAATACAATCTGTAAAGTGGTTGATGAATTGAGCAGAGACAAAATAGGGTCCAGAGGACCCTTTCGTCTCGTCGATGGCATGACACCCTCTCTGGTGCTGGTGCCACGATAAAATGCACCCAGTACACTGTCAGGTGGTTGATGTTAGGAAGGGCATCTAGCCATAGAAACCTTGCCAAAACTGGAAAGTTTGAAGCATAACATGGTCCCCTGACCCATCTAGGAGGGTAGTAACTCCGAACAAGAACTGACTTGGTCTGTGCAATCTTCCAACCTATGCCAGCATGGAAAACGGGTGTAAAATGATGATGATGGTAGGAATATATTTCTAGCTTTGTTCTAAACTTTTGGGGTTATCTGCTAAAGAGAACCTGACAACTGAAAGAGCGTGACTTTAATCTAATTGAGTTTCATTTAGCTTTAGTGCACTCAGAACCATGATTGTTCTGTTGGACAGATTTTATATATCAGTAAATACCTAGACTAAATAATTTGGTGGTGTAGATTGCATCAAAGCTGAGTGAAACCCAACTAGGTAAAAATTGCAATCCTTCATTTGTTAGACCCACATATTTTCTCTTGAGATTCTTTTACATCAAACCCAGAAATATAGTCTTATATAGAATCAATTTATATGCTCTATGATGTGTTATATAATTTTCCAAATATATAATTGTGTATGCACACTAACATACACAGATCCTATTCTCAAACTGCAGCACTGAATTTACAATATGCTTTAGTCAAGTATATGATTAGATTTTGCCACAAATTTAGTTTGAAGTAAAAATGTGAACCTCATTATGATAGTAGTTCTTTGACTGGCTACAGATGAGGTATCCAATTTTTTTGTAGTTAGACTAGTATGGTTGATATCTATATGGAAAATACAGGCAGGAGAGGATTCCAGCAGGGGCAGAAATTGTGGAGTAGTAGGATTAAGAAAATTACTTTATGTGAGATTTGACACACTAGGAATATCAAGAGGAGGGAAAATGTAAGTACATCGGGTGGGCCTGGATGAAAGTGGTACTCAGAAAAGCAGAATTATAGGCAACCAGAGTGCCTGGTTCATATTCTGTCAACAGCACTGTGGTCATAGCAAAGTTTGTGTGATAGAGTGCAATATAATGCCAAACTAATTTGAAGAATAAACATCCAATTTGATGGGCCAGTGGGTCACTACCAAATGTTTAACTGACCACTGCCATGCCATCAAGATGAGTTGACTGTATACACTCTTTGAACATCAACAATTATTGTAGCACAATTTAAGCTCAGTAGTGTAGAGCACCTTAGCAACTACAAGCATAATGCAAGTGTAACTGCAACAAACAGCTGGGTATTAATGGCATCAGTGCAGATAGCTGCACTGGAGATGTAAATAGATAATACTTTTTGAATAAAAGTGGAAGGTACTTGAGGACCAAGGAAGATCTAGATTGAGGTCAGATCTAAGAATATAGGTTTTCACAGATAAGATAAAACTATCAAAATGGATGATTATATGCTATTCTGCACACCTATCCAACCTATGCCATGTGGAAAGGCAGATTTTAAAACAATGATAACAATCCAAATTAAGCAAGATAATATGAAAGAGAAGACGTATTTTATAATGGCTCCTTTCAAATTTATAACAACTCCAATACAGAAATGGTTTCTTTTGAGTAGACAAAGGTTCAAGGTTTCAGAAGGATGGAGATTTGGGAAGTTTGATATTTATGTATTTCCAAAGATCATCTCTTACCATTTCCACACTTTACACAGTATTCTTCAACTTGCTGTCTGTAGCCATCAAAGGAACTTCTACACGTTTGCTCAACCTGCTAGAAATAGCAGCCAAATCATAAAAGGAAGGACAATGGATAATGTAATCCTAGATACACTATATCTGAAAAAATGCAATGGTCATGGTGAGAATGCCTTTAATCACTGATCTGGATCTAAACAGCAACAACAATATAGAGCCTTTGCTCAGAGTAAAAAAAAAAAGATCTGTATTGAATTCAAGAAATATACCAAACAACTAAAAAAATTTGACACTTAATAACCTTCTTACAATTACTTATTTTTATTATAATACCATTCTTTTTTTTTTTGTATAAGTTGCATCAGCAGTAAGAAAATCATTTCATGATATCTACAACTTGGTACTTGAAAGTCAAATAACAGCCTGTATTTACAGTTGGCAAAGATAAACAAAACAAATATATACAGTGGCGTGTTAACCCCCAACTGTATATTACATGGTTTCAAATAAACAGAACATTTGGCATCAGTCTTAAGATTATATGGTATGCAATTTTTAAGATTACATATTATGCAATGTCTAGGTTTCATATCTGCAGTCTTTACGATCAGATATTGCACAGTATTTTAAATCTCATGTCGTTGAACATTCACTTGAGGTTTCATTTAGAAAATTCCAAAAACATGAATTTTTTTTTATTTGAATTGTAATCAAAATATTACACAACAATAAAATCATTTTGCTGTTGTCATAGTGGTGTTGGTATTTTCTCTTGTTAAAAATTGTAAAAACAACCTTACAGCATTGATATGCATTTTCAGACACTGGTAGATTCTAACAATCCTGACAATCAATTCAACCAAATGTCCTCAAACCTTCAACTTTAACAATCACAATTGTCTTACAAACACTTTGTCAAAAAATATCTTTTGTATATTAATATTTTTTAATCTCAAATATTGAAAATTAAATGAGGTTTTCTTTTTTAATAAATAAATAGAGTTGCATAAAAAATAATGTTAGGTTTTGTAATGTTTTAAGGCACAAAAGTTTTTGGGTAGCATGTCTTATAGACAATTCTGTTGGATTTAGTTTTATTTGAGTAAAATGGAATCAAAATGGTTTAAATTTCTCAATAAAACATGAAATATCTTTTTTTTTAAATTGACTTGAAGAAAAGATAAATCACAATAATAATGACACGTGAAACCTCATATTTATAGGAATAGAAAATGGAGGTTGTGACTTCATGCCTTTCCTGGGTGTATTAGCAATGTAAATGAAAGGGTCCCAATTGACAATCAAAACTGAGATCATCAAGAGCTTGTGCTCTACTCTCTAACAATGCTGGTTTACCACATAATAATGATAATTGTAACAATAATAATTTCCTATATATTCATAAAGGTTAGAATCTTTGGAGAGCAATTTATGACTTCACTAAAGGTATTACTTGAAGGGAAAGATAAAAATTGCGAATAATAACTGAACGAATTACAATTGTTATGAATAATTATATAAATTCCATTAATAATAATAATAATATTTCTTTAAGTCTAGTAATATTTCATATAAATTACAGTTTACTTAACATAAAGATTTAAATTAGATTCATGTTAACTGATCTTTGCTGAATGGACAGATAATAAACACAAATACAATCGATATTTAGATGTCAGAAGTATATATTGGTATAAAAACCTCCTGTCTTGAAAATTATTAATATTTATACAGAAAGAGAAATAACACTTTAGGTTTTAGCTGTTTTTTTTGTTTTTAACCATACCTATAACTGATCAAGTCATACATATGACCTCAAAAGAAATATAAAATAACATGTTACCATACTGAGAATGTTCAATGTTTTGCTTTTTTTTTTAATATTAACATTGAGTTCGAAAAATAAATACCTTTTGACAGGATTTGATAAAATTAAAAATATTAAAAATAAAGAATATTTGGTAATACTTTATATGGCATTGAATGCCAAATATGGTGTAATTTTCTCCTTTGGATTGTAAAGAATTTCACCCAAAATAGCCATTCGTTTTCAAAATGAAAGTTGGTCAAATATTTTTTGAGTATTTTTCCAAATCGTTACACAAACTATAATAGAAACTATATCACAGAGTTTAAAACTCATGCATATTTATGCGTGTGTGTGTGTGTGTGTATATATATATAGATATATACATACACACACACATGCTGCCTCCTTCAACCCAATTAAATCTCTTCCTTCTTTCATATAATCCACTACTAGGGTAGTTTGGAAAGAAAGAAAGTATATGTTATTTTGTAGTTCCTTTTTCATTTATTTCATTCCTGAAGCTGTTGTGAGAAGCAAGCAAGTTTACCAATGTAATAATTATAAAATAAGTGCAGTTACTTTGCATGAAAGACACATTTTACAGGGTAAATAATTAGCTTGGTTTTCACAGAAAATTTTGTGTCAAAACAATTTTACTAAAATGATTTTGAAAAAGCAACTATCTTCCACGCTGCATAGTTTTAAATATGGCAACAGTGTCTTTAGATTGCGGATTTCAGAAGGAAGGGGATTGAGTAAAGAGGTTTATTAGCGAACAGTTTATTAGAGTTAACTCCCTTGGATACTTAAATAGAAAAGTGCTTAATATACTGTTTGTATTTGTGTGTAAACACGGTTTGTTTTAGCTGATAATGGCTTGTTTGTTCAATCCTGTAGATTTTTTAATATGTAGGTGATGTTGAGAATTACTTTGATTCTAATAATATTTTCCAATAAAGATAAATTTATCCCAACGGGAAAAGATTCCTGTATTAAGCATAAAAAGCTGCAGTTCTGCATCTGTAGAAGGCAGCAAAGCGAAAGTCAGTACCTGGCAGCAGCAGAAGAACAATGTTGGCTTTCATGGAGAGTCTGAAGAATGTAAGGCACAAGTAATGAGACAGTTACAAGTCAAAGATGAATTACTACTGACAAGAATCTGTGATGCCACCAACAAAGAAATTATGCAAATGAGATCAGTGAGAGGTGGAGAAAATCTCATTAATCAACTAAAAGTCTTTAGGTTTTATTTGCAAAATTTGGCACAACCATAAATGAGAATCACACAATAGGTAAAGGAGTTGACCTGAAATCAATAAAAATATAAATATATAAATACATTTAGTTACATTCGTAGAGCTGATTTGGTTTAATTTGTTTATTGGAATAAGATGGTTTATTAAAATATAAATTTATAAGATAATTTCCAAGACTAAATAGTAAAACATGATTTGTAAGTATTAGTAAGTAATGCCCTATGCATTTCAGTTTATATATCTGTCAGAAACATGATTTGTCTTTCATCCACAATACCGAAACCAGAATTATGAATCAGTGGATAGCTGAGGTTCATGAAAAGATTTACTCTTTTATTGGTTTCAGTCACTGAACTGGGGCCTTGCTGGGGTACAGCCTTCAAGGGTTTTAGTCGATTATATCGACCTCAGTACTTATACTAATTTTATCGAATGGTTCAAGTTTTACAAGAGCTTTGTCCCTTGAGAGAGTTATTTCCCTTTTACGAAATTGACTACGGTAACATTTTACTTGGCATATGCGCGTAAGCTTGCACACAATTTGCGTCTACCAAGGCTTGAGTTTACCTCAGATTATGGTAGAAGACACTTGGCCAAAGTGCTGCACATTAGGATCAAACCCAGAGCCATGTGGTTGCGAAGTAAACTTCTTAACCACACAGCCATACCTGCACCTATTATTCAACTGTTTTTTTTAATTTTTATTAATCTGAGTAGAAGTTAGCTATCTAGCAGTGACATGGTGACACCTACACTGCAGTAAAACTATCCTGTAGTGGAATGACAGTATCTATCCTGAAGTGGCACCTACATTTGTTCCAAATTCTCTACGACTCTAAAATTAAAGAAATGTGCTTACAACTTCAGGCTCCACCGTTTTTTTAATAACCTTGTAGTGATGACATGTTATTCATATTTATAGAAAGCTTTTTCGACATACAATATACAAACCATATTGTCTTGTCTCTAACTCTTCGGAGATACTCTAAGAGGTTAATATCCTGCAGCCTTTCATTGTCGGTTATCCTTTTCAGATTAGGGGCCAGTTTTATTGCAATACTGATTTGATCAGTTCATCTATTTTAACTCCTAACATCCTGTAGGACACAGTTCCACACGATATCACATCATTAAATGGATATGAATCATTGAACTATATATATGGTGAAAGTGAGATATTTTTGTGTGAAAACACCTCAAGCACTTGTGTTTCTTACCTGTAAATTTCATAATAAATAAACTGCAAAATACCTGTTTTTAGGCAATTTCTGTTCAACCATTATAGGACTTACTTCAAATATTAAACTTTAACCATACAACTATATGAATAATGAAATTAATACTTACAGTCATTGGGATTTTGACTCAACTGGTTCTTCAAAACTGTTCTGGTCAACTTCTGGACATTCATTCAGAAAATGGTTGCTGCCACTACTGGGTCGACTGGAGGGAGTTAACTCAAGGTCATTAGATTTAATGCTTATCTGTAACCTAAACCAAGAGAAATATATCAACAATCTATCACTAATCCTCTATGTTATCAAGGTAGTTGCTGGAAACAACACAAAGCCAGTACTTACTTTTCAAATTTCTTTAGGTCTTCAATTTGTGATTTACACAAATTCAATTCAGATTTTAATAAATCAATCTCGTGATCTTTATCTTTTAGTTCCTTTTTGAGGTTGTACGTTTGCTCTTCGAGAGACTCGCACAAGGCCTATAGGGAGAGACAAAACAGGAATGTCTTATTTGTGGGTGACAAACACACACACACACACACACACACTCACTCATGCATATCATCATCATCATCGTTTTACGTCCGTTTTCCATGCTGGCATGGGTTGGACGGGTGATTTCGGCCCGCATCGA
>JAOPJM010000001.1:15286610-15301421 GCA_027124095.1 Muusoctopus leioderma
ACTCAATGCGAATTAATTAAAAATTAGTCCACAGAGAAAAGTATATTTATTGATGAATATGATATATATTTTGTCGAGCATATTCATCAATAAATATATATATATATATATACATACATCCGGGGGGGGTTAACCTGAGAAAGGGTATTCAATGCTTGTTATAGAGCATATTTATTTGTACGAAGCTGATGATTCACTCATCCGGTGCTCGTAGTTTACCACTCAATGCGATCTTTCGTATGACAATAGGAATAAATATTTCTATTCTTGTTTGAAAGAACGCATCGAACGAGAAACTCTGAGTAGCGATAGAGTGAATCCTCAGCTCCGTACAAATATATGAACATCGCTAGACGCAAGCTATGTACCTGAACGTGTTCTGTTCTATTCCGTCGTTCCAGTTTTCAGAAAGTTTAAATAAGTCGCTTGCGGTAAACTACCGACCGATTTCACCTCTTATATCATTAATGTGTTTGAGAGAGTGCTGGGATCAATAATAACTGACTTCCTGGAGATCACCAATCTCCTAAATCCCAACCAACATTGCTTCCGATGGGTCAGAGACTGCTTAACGCAGCTTCAACACCACTTTGACGGCATCTTAACGGTTTTGTCGGAGGGCTCAAACACAGATCTCATATACCCTGACTTCAGCAAGGCCTTTGACAGAGTCAACCACAACATTCCTTTGAAAAAGCTAACCAACAGTGGAGTTCGTGGAAAACTACTGCACTGGATTAAGATTTTCCTGGTAAGCAGAACCCGACCCATTATAATCGACAGAATCCAATCAAGCCCAGCAAAAGTCATTAGTCGTGTCCCCCCAAGGTACTCTGATGGGACCACTTCGCTTCATCATTTACATCAACGATATAATAAACGTAATCAAACTCGGCACAATAAACATGTTCGCAGACGACTTTAAGCTTCAAAAAGTTATGAACGGAAAATGTGGCCGGATAAAACTCCAGTCTGACCTACATGCTCTAACTCAACGGGCAAAACAAAGCACTATGCGGTTAAACTAGGGAAAATTTGAACTCATCGACTTTGGAACCACTTTGGAAAAGAGGATGTGCTTAACACAGCCGTATTCTCTTCGATTAGGAGAATTTCTCATAGCGTCTAACTATGTCAGAGACACAGGAGTAATTGTTGACAACAAACTTAGCTGGACAGCCCATATCAACGATAAAGTCGATATGGCTCGCAAGATGAGCTCTTAAACCCTCAGAACTTTCTGATCGAGAGATCCAGTTGTAATTGTCTTTCTACTCTCTACCTTTGCACGGTCTCCCCTCTGTGGTCTTCCCATACCAAACATATTTTCATGAGAATTGAGACACTTCAGAGGACAATTACAAACAAAAAAGAACTAACAGGCCTTGGTTATAGGTACCGCCTTGAAACATTCAGCATTTTTTTCAAAACAACAAGCCCAACAGACCTTCCCAACAAATTCTTCTACCTCCCTCTCTCTACTCTATCACATCACCTTTCTTCTACTTTTTTCTCTCTACTCTGTAACATCACCTTCTCCTCTTCTCTTTTTTTCTCTCCCTCTCTCTGCTCGTTTTCTTCCTCTTTTGAAAACAACAACAACAAACACACTCTCTCTCTCTCTCTATAAATAACACAGACAAATCAAAGATAAATTAGTTTGAAGAATGCGTTACAAGCAGGAAATAGAAATAGACTAAAATTTCTATCACACCAATATATATTTTCAACATATATTATCAAAACATATATACCAGCACATATATATTTTCAACATATATTATCAACATATATTATCAACATATATTACAATTTATATTACAATTTATCTACATAAATATATTAAAGTATATAAAAACACCAAAACGTCATTCTCATCTTTTTTCAAATATATCCCACTGTACCAAGAAACTCAACTTTTTCTACTACATATATATATATACACATATTTATTTATATATATATATATACATACATATATATATACATGTCTATATACATACATAAACATATATATATATATATACATATATATATATATATATACATATATACATATATATATATATATATATATATATATATATGATACTCAGAGAAAGTTTGAAGTATTTCAATTGAGCATAAAGGTGTGACAAACCAACTTTCTTACAGAACCAATTAGATAATTCACTGCTAAGTCAGCATTATTTCAGTGAAGCATCTTTATCAGATGTTGAATAGACATATTTCCAGAACAATCTTAGTCAACAGCATTTCAATGTGACATAACTGTTTGCAATTAGAATAACCAATCTAATAGCTTTAAGATCCAATTTTTAACACCTCTACAAATAGTTTGTCATCCAAAACATAGTTACAAATTACAAACAGCTGGATTTGCTGCGATGTGAAATATTTTCTGAGATATTTCTTCACAGTAAAAGAATATATCCTAAACTTTCGTTCAGAGCCAGAAAAAAAAATATAACTGACTTTTGGTTACCAGACTAACATTGTTCTGAAAGTATGTCATGTTTAAGTTTTTTTGATGAATGTATTAAAGATTTAGGTTATTTTTCCAAAAATGCTGATTTTTAGATAATGATGAAGAAATGTTAAAAAGAAACCCCTTCATTTGTACCTAAATATCAACAAAACTATTATAACAGGATGATAAAAAAAATCACAGATCAACAAAATACAATTACACCAAGACCAGCAATGCATTGGTGAAGACCAATGACATTTCAGATACACAACTTTTGTTTTTTTTCACACCAATAACATACACTGTGCTGAAATATTTGTAGCCAAAAGGCTAACTCTGCAATTGTACAAATTTGTTGCTGATAGAATTAGTCATGTTTACAGTATCATATATATTTCTGTAGCTATCTACAAAATTAGAGTAACTTTGGCAATAGTCTTAATGCTAGAGTTCCATTATAACACACCAGCTTTCGTTATTTCATTTAAAATTAGTGACGATATTAAAATAAAATTAGTAGACACATCAGCATAAGGGAATAATATAATTTACAGCCAATTCATTAAAAAATATGTCAAAAGGAATGTGTAAGTTTGAGTTAGAATGACTAGACAAAGAAAGCCAAAAAAAAACAAAAAAACACCAAATTAGATAATTTTATAAAGATGAAAATATATTTATCAAACACCAACTTATTCTGTCAACAGATGTTTATAATTATCTAGGCAAAAGAAAACATCTTTATTATTATTCTATTCCGATATTATAGCCATGTTGTCTTAACAAGGGAGCCAACTCTGTAGTCTTCAAAATTTGTGTAATGAGTTTTTAAGCAGTAGCAAAAAAAAGAAATTAAGGCAGCCTACATTAGGAGGTAATGTTTTAATGAGGAGAAATGGTTATTACCAATTTATGAAGTGATTACATCTGATACATTCCATTCCAAATATACTCCAACTTATAATTAAATGAAACTTAATTTATACTTTAATTTTACCATCTAAACTTATGCACCAAAAGGTAAATCTATGTAAATGACACATTGGAGTACTAAAAAGAAGTCTTTTTTTTTTTTACATAAGGTCATTAAGAATATAAATGAAGCAATTGCCACTGGAAATCATATTTTGATTGCAGGCTTTTTATCAAAAACTTAGTACCACCTTGTGGAACCAGCAACAATAACAACAACAACAACAAGACATGTCACTTGCTAAAGTGTAACTATGAGCAGTGACAGAAACAGGCAGAAAAAATCAAAGAAAAAAAAAAAGAAAAAAAAATCAGCAATAACAATGAACATAACAATATAAAACAGCAAAGAATTTCAGCATAGCTCTAGTTTTGGCTACAGAAGTCTATAATGATTTGAAATCTCACTATTCTAATGGTTTGATTCCTTTCATTTTACTTGTTTTTTTGTTATTTTTTCCTTCTTCCCACTTTTCTCATTTTTCTTTTTAATTTATAATTATTATTATATTTTCTTCTGATTCAAGGGAAGCACAGAAAGAGAAAAATTCCGAGATGATGTCATTAAAAAAAAATATTAGCAGTTGGTCTTCAACTAAATTTCAACAGGTTTGCAGTCATTTCAAAAGATGGGGATGTAGCTGTCAATCTTGGCTCGGTGGCGCTGTGCTACACACTCAGCAATCCAGATGATGTTGCGACACTCTTGTTCTTTGAGTTTCAAGAAAGAGTAAAAGACACCATATTGAAATTGTTGCATGAAGGCATTCCTCATCAGTTTTACCTGAAACATATGTAATTGAAAAGTATGTCACTTTGCATCCTCCAGCATTTAAATCATTCATAAACAATTCAGAGGTCAGTTAACTATCCCATTCTTCCTACTATATATTAATGACCTGCCTACCATTAAGTCTCACATATTCCTATTAAACTGACATTGCTTTTCTTCCTCCCTAACCTAATGACTTCATTCACAACACACAACTTCAATACTTCCTAGTAAGCATGCATATCCCCCATAAATAGAAACCTACAAAACATCCTCCAATAGATGAATGAAAACCTAATATCATTCAACATTACCAAAATTCAAACATTACACATCTATTGTAATTCAAACATTACAACAAAATGTAATCGCAACAATACGTCCTTGTTATGGATGAGCAACAAAAATGCTACATTCTCTGATGAGCTTCATGGTGCTAACACATATACCAAAGAGTACATCACAAAAAGTAAGTGTTATTTTTAAGACCAGAAAATACTTCAACTCCAAACAGCAGCTGACTCTAGAACTTGCAAATTCATCCTACACTAGCTAACAGCTTACACATCAAGAATGGTGTACCACCACACATGTAATTTCTGGACCGCTTAGAAAAAGATAGTACCCATTTAATGGGCAAACCTTCACTCACCAACACTCTTCAACCATTTCTCTATCATCAAGCTGTTTCTTCTATTACTACTACAACAGTCTCTGCCCCAAGGTAGTTGATAGTATATCACCTCCACCTACTTGTCTCACTGATCTCTTCTCCTCCCATCCACCAAATATTTAATACATCATTATCTCCAGAAAAACCACCGTATCTGTGTTTTTCTTCAACCACAGACCTTCAGAATGTTCAAACTTACAATTAACTATATATAACTTCACCTTCTATTCCTTGTCCCCAGTCTAGGACACTGCTGCTAATTCAATTAAATTTTGAAGGAAAAAAAAACACAAAAAAGTTTTAAATGAAAGAAAAACGTTGCTCATAAAAAAATTACCTCATATTCAAAAAAGCGATCTTCTAGAGTTTTTTCACCAGCATTTACTCCAACACCTTCAAATAATTCTTTGTACACCTGTAAAAGAAACAACAATATTAAAAATACAAAAAAAAATTTTTTTTTATGAAATTAGCAACCATTCAAAAAGCTTAAATGAAAATACAGGCTTGTAAACGTTTGTAGCAGAAAATGATTATTATTTTGTGTCTATAGCAAATCTTTACACTTTTTTAAGGCAATCTTGTGCATTCTTGTGTTATTTCTCATCCAAACAACAAAGGGAATCCAATTATTGGCAAACCATCTGGTGACTCATGGTTTGGACTGTTCCAGTTACAGAAAAGAGATTCCACATTATGTCTCCATTTCACTTTGGTGTCTCTGGTTAGGCCAAATCCAACAAAGAGTCGATTAAGATATTTCCACTCACTCAATGTGGACTGAGCCCTTTGACAAATGTTTGCTAGTTCCATCTTCATATCTAGCAGAATATGATGTGTAGCACAGATAGGATAGGACGATTATGACTGCAGTTCATAATCAGTTATTAGCTGGGGTTTTTTTAATCATCATTTAGTCTTTAGTCACTGAGCCTGCTCATATTTTGTTTTTATAAGTTAGTCAGAGGAGGAAGTGAAGTATCCATGACCTCCGCATGCCTTCCCAGACTAATGCAAGCTTGAACATTTATTGATCAAGAAGAGCAGATGTTGTAGTAGTGCTAGAAGAGAGGTGAGGTACAAGTTTGTTTCCTTGATATGTGTAGTGAATGTGTCTTTGTGCTGTTGAAAGAGACCAGGTTGGTATGTCCCCATTGAAGAATGTTATCAAGGTCATTGCTCATGGGGGCAGTGCATGTCTGGTGAGAGATGTCTATGTTGTATGCAAAAGGTTAAGGAGGAGTGAAGGATGGTAACATCTTCATAGGAATGTGTGTTATTAGAGGGGACAGCAAATAGATTATTGATGTACAGAAGGAAGAAGGTAGGAGACATTACTGAAACTTGGGATACACTAGTGTTGATTGAGTGTGAGCCCATTGTAATGGTGCAATCTGAAGGAAGCTTCCGATCCAAGAAATGAGAAACAGATGTAGACCATTTGCGAGCAACGTAGCTATGAGGTTCTCATGCCTCTGCTGCTATCAAGTGCAAGGGACCATATATGATTATTATTTGATCAAGGCCAATATTCAAACACACTCAAGTCAAATGTTATATGAAAATAAGGCATATTAGGTACCTTAATCTTACACTTACTAAATGTACAATTATGACATGAGAATTTTAAAATAAAATTTAAAAAATTTTAAAAACCTCTAAATTTCTGTATCTTCTTTCATCATAAATAAACTTTTAACAGACCAAAAAGTTAAAAAATCTGAATCTACAAGGATTGATTCCAAGATATATCTGTTGAAAGCTTTTTGATAAAAATGCTGGTACTAGCTAATTAATTGGTATTCAATGTTTTCCATGCTGGTTTGCTTGGAATAGTCTGCTTTACAGCATGTTTCTATGTATTTACAATACAGCATCAATTCATATAAGGCCTACCCTTATAAAATTCTATCTGATCACCTCATAAAAATTCTCCTTTTGCTTACCTTTACTACCAACTCTATTAAACTTTTACACCCAACATACTTCCTCCATTGGGATTACAAGATCATACAACAAGCAGAGTCAATGAGAGTGCCTCTACGTGGTTGCCCGAACTACTAGAAATAGCAGCCAAATATCCCTCAAATCACACCCTATTGTATTATAAAACAACGGATACATTGGACTATGAGATATATAAAAAAACGGTTTGGTCATGGCTGGAATTACTTTGGTCACAGATCTACTCGATCAGGGCTGACCTGGGGTTAAACTACTACAAGTAGAGTTTTCTTCCATGCATATGCTGTTGGCAGCTAATAGTAGCTTCTTTAAGAAAATTAGTTTGAAAAAACTAGTTACCATCTTTGAGAGACTAGTTACCATCTTTTTAAAAACATTCTTCATAGAGAGAGGACTCTGATTCTTTGTTACCATGCAACTGGGTCCAATATGCATTAGTCACAGCATACAAGAGAGAAAAATGCAAAAATAATGGATGGTACAAACTAGAGCAATATGTACCATAAAGCTTGTTGTAAAATAGTAGCCAGGGATGATAGAGCTAGAAATGCATGGCATAAGGTGACATCTCAAATGGCTAGATATCACCAATAGAAGATAGGATGGATAATAATAAATTATAGAGATGAACGGTAAAAAGATATTTCAATGACAATATCATTGATGCTTTCGATAAATAAAAAAATAAATCAATATACTTACTGCATAATATTCTGCAACAGCTCGTACTTGTTCATAGTCATCTGCTCTGCCCAGCATATTAAGGCCGTCAGGGTACAGTTTACCCAAACGTGGATACAACTTGGCACGGTCTTCTTTGGTTAGTTCTGTCCCAAAGGAATTAATGGTAATAACAAACGCTCTTCTGTCAGCTTCAAACTGAAAAATACACATTAAATATCATGTAAAATATTGTCACATACAGTTACTATTTGTTTCATTTGTATTGATTTTGTGATCCTGTCTTTCCCAATTCTGAGCTCAATGTGTAGTTGTATCATCTACCTTTGTTATCACTTGTTTTATATGGTTGAGTGGTTTCTATGATTATGTTTTCATAAATACTTGGACAGCTAACTATTAATTTCATAATAAAATATGATTCTTTGTGTGAAATGTTTTAAAACTGAATTTCATATTGTTTGTCTTAGTTTTTCCTCAAATTGATAACCCTAAACCTAATATATCTCCCAGCCTAACTCAACTTTAATGTAACAGAGATATGCAACTCCAATAAGAACTGATACAGGGTACAGAGGACTCTTTAGTCCTGCACAGACAGTGCCAGTGGCACAATATAATGCACCCAGTACAAGCTGTAAAGTTGTTGGTGATAGGAAGGGCATCTAGTCATAGGAACCATGTCAAAAATGGAATGTACAAACAAGACATGGACTCTACAAGCCATATCACATGCTACTCATCTAAGAGGGCAGTAACTCTGAATAAGAACTGATACAGGGTAGAAAACACTCTTTAGTCTAGCTGCAGACAACCTCTCTAGTGCCAGTGGCTAAGTAAAATGCACCAAGTCCACTCTGTAAGATATATGCAACAACAAAGTTGACCAGTTTTCTCTAATGCTGTGTGTGCCAGATAATGCAAACCATGACAAGACCTATCCAACCCATGCCAGCATGGAAAAATGAACATAAAATGATGATTTCTTCAAATATATGGTGAAGAGAATGAGATTGCCCATGGAAGAGAGGTCGTGAATACTCTGATTCTGTAAATTCTGGAATCAATCAGATTGTGACCATGAATTGTAATGTACTCAAGGTGTATTATCAACGTTTTATATAAATATATACTTACTTCAAGAGCTTCGCACATAACCTCAGCTGTGGCACCACCAAGTTCTTTACAGAAGTTATAGAAGTCTTCAAGATATGCCTGTAAGTTAATATGCTTATAAGTTAATATACTTTAAAACTGGATATACTGAAATTATAAAACTTGTAATGTATATGTGGTAATGAAATATACCTTAAAAATCAATATTTACATGTTGATGTTGAGTAACCCTGATCAACTCTGTACATTACTTTGACACAGAAATAAGAATTCAAATACTTAGGGGTAATTCATAAGATGATCAAGACCGACAAGCATTAGACTAAAGGTTTTAAAGCATTTAGCTTCTGACATATCAGTCCTCATCAAATTATGACATATGACAAAAAGGTTAATATTGAAACACCCAATGGAGGAACCTCTTTAACTCAGTATTAATGAGATTGGTGAAACAAACGAGTTGCACTGAGCAATAGTTCTTAGAATGAAAGAATGCATACTGTGAGGTTTCAAGAAAGAAACAATATGGGTGGAGAGAATATAAGATTTTAGATAGGAGACATGCAGTTGAATTTACAAAACTATTGCTGCTATGCTAATTGAATAATAAAATGGATGTGAAAAGAGTTTAAAGATAAAAAGGAATTAAAATAAAATAATGAAAAAAAGAACAAAAAAAAAATCGATATATTTACCTTGTAGAGGGTATTTCGAATGATTTCAACATTCATTTCATCAAGATCTTGTTCAGAGATACAGTCAATGAAATATGGTGCTGAAAGTTAATAAGTCATAGTAGTAGTAATAATAATCATCAGGATTTTTCATAAGGTAAAGAAAGAGAAGAAATTTCAACAATAACCATACTTTCTGTCATTACCACAATCTCATTGCTATCAATATACTCCTACTGTTGCCTCTAATATCATTACTACATAAGCCTGTATGCATGTCCTCACTTACACACATACCTGTTATAATGATTGGCAAGGAATGAATATAAATACTAACTTACAAAGAATATTGAGCATGACTAAGTTGACAAAGCAACAGGGCATATGTACAAAAGAGACAGCTACACTCATATAAACATGTTATGCAAATGGGTTTTACCTATTGTTAAAGAGGTGCTGGTCACTGCCACTATACTTAAACTACTAGAATAAACATTAATAAAAAAAGACATGTTGCATCAACCACCGCTCCTATTTTTCATCAAAAGAAATGAGAATTGTTAAACATACCAAGAGGAGTGTCAACCAAGACAGCATTGTAGAGTTCAGCTGGAGTGGAGGCAATATGGATTGCTTCCATCTGTTCAAAGCTTCCCAGTGGATGGCTCTTGGGAATCAGCTCAGAGATTGGCCGTTGATGAACGGTACCAGTAATTAATAGAGTGATGTTGTCAATCATGTAGCTGTACCTGAAACAGAACCAAAAAACAAGTCAATTACAACATATTGTCATCATTGAACTCCCTATGACTATACTTACTGCTAACAACACATCACCAACACCATCACAAATAGTATTATTTAAATTAAAACAGGGAAATGAGTTGGTGGAAATGATAACTGTCTTACTTATAGTGTTTAGTTTTCATTTTACATTCTAATCCCAACAAGATCAAGAACATGTATGACTTACACAAGCCAAAGAAGAAGGCCTCTAAATGGTTGTTCGATCTGCTAGAAATAGCAGCCAATCCCCCCCCCCCCAATCACACTCTACCATCTTAAACAAAGCAGGATAAATTGGACAATGTAGTCCTAGACATAGTATGTCTGAAAAGACTAAATGGTCAAGGCTGAAACACCTTTGATAATAAGTCAGCTGGATCAGGGCAGATCTGGGGCTAAACAACATGTGTGACCTAAGTGAAACACTGTGAATCATAACCAGATTGTAGACTTAGTTCACTAAAAACTTAAATCAAAACACTTACCAAAGATATATACAAGACTACAATTTGAAAAATATTCAACAATCTTATATATAATGATCATAAGGTAGGTATATCTATATACCTAACCAAAACTCTAAACAACCTTTTAGATCAATCTAAAATGATAGTAAAATCTTTAAAATTCCAATTTTAATATATTTTAATAAAAATGTTCCTTTTATCGTTCATTTTGAACAATTCTCAAAACCCGCATCTGTCATTCACTGTGATAACATCCTCTCATTTTTCCTATCTCAATCTTTAAATTTAGATTCACTTCTTATCACTAGTTAGGCAATATTGTTCATATATTGCAAGGATGGCAAATCAAATTCCTTTTAAAGTTCACTATTCTATAACTTTCAATCTTTCTTATAACTGTTTAAAAGTTATTTCACTAATTTTTTCATTTCCCTTTCATATTTCACAATTTCATAAGTTTTCATCTTTCTTCAAAAGTTAGGGAAGGACACACTGGACAATGTCCTTTATATATACAAAAAGACGAGATAATATATATATATATATTACATAAACTAAGGTGAAAAACGTCCAGAGGGCACTGTTTCTCCTAGTATTTATAAATCTGAAATGGTAACACAAAGCTAGAACAGCTGGTATTAACCTTTAACCCTTTTGTTACCATATTTCTAGTGAAATACATTGCCTATGATTTTCAATTAATTTTGAAAATAATCAAGAATTTGAAGTTAATAAGTTGAGGTTTGGAATATAACTTAAAAAGTTCTTACATGAAATTATAATGGAAGGTTTAAATATAAATATGAACACTTTAAAAACAAAGGTTTTTTTTTTTATCATAGAAACATGGGCGATTTCAGGTGGGTTTGTATCAAAAGGGTTTAACAAATTTAAAAATAAAGTGAATTTCACACCACCTATGGAATACAACACATTGTTCATATTCATTAAAACAATTTAGTAAAAGATACTTTGATAAAATTACAGAAGCATTACAACATTTAGTTTCTTCCCTAACAGTTCTGAATTGGAAACAGTTATGGTCAACTTAGCATATCCTTCTTACCGTAACATAAATCCTAGTAAAATTTTATTTTTAAACTGATCGGAAGATCATAGCAGATCTTATTAATCGGACCAAGGAAACTAAGTTTTTGTTGCTGAATACTATCTGTCAGTCGCAACTCCTGACAGAAGCGTCACCGTATTTCCCAGTGACTACTCATTTTCAGCTGAGTGGACTGAAGCAACATGAAATGAAGTGCTTTGTTCAGGTACACAATGCACTGCCCAGTCTGGGAATCGAACCTATGACTGTATGATCGTGAGTCAAACACATTAACCACTAGGCCACATGCCTTCACTAGTAGTATACTAAGTGTCAATTCAATCCGCTATACATTCACCTTTGATTGGTTCAGATGCTGGAACCTCATTTTCAACACCTTTTCATTTTTACATTAAACACACTCTTTTAACCTTACAAGGCCCAGCTATAGTCAAATAAGGGTCTGGTGAAGGAATTAACAGGCATTATTATCAATAATGTTTCACAAACTAATACAGAGCTAATAATAAAATATATACTATTCAGATTACAAAATTAGATATATGTCTAGGCAAAATAAACCAAAACTACAAACAACTGTTCCCTATTAATTTCTCTGATAATAAGACCATATAAGGAAATATAAAAAATTAACTTCTCTAATTATGAATTCAAGTACATGCTAGGGAATATAAATAGCCGACTTCACTGAATACAGTAAAATCAAACTACAGAACCATTCTACCATAACTAAACCGTAACATATGACAGTCATCATCATCATCTTTTTATGTCCGCTGTCCATGCTGGCAAGGGTTGGATGGGTGATTTCGGACAGAGTCAGG
Organism: Muusoctopus leioderma; assembly: GCA_027124095.1. NCBI lineage: Eukaryota > Metazoa > Mollusca > Cephalopoda > Octopoda > Octopodidae > Muusoctopus > Muusoctopus leioderma. Next base: position 15,299,080 of record JAOPJM010000001.1, read on the forward strand.
TCATAATTTGGAGTCACCACTCTCCTAGACAAGCCAGCAGCCCATGTCTCACTCATACATTTCATTTGGCATGTTTTCTATGGCTAGATGCCCTTCCTGTCACCAACCACTTTACAGAGTATAGGATAAAAAAAGAACTGAAATGTAAAAGACTTTGGAACCACTAAACAAATTAGCATTGCTTGTGATTCTTGGTGTACACAAAAATGATAATTGGCTCAATACTTACGTGATATAGTCAAGGAATGTTGCCAAGGGTTCTAGAGAATGATTGCGTAGATGTTGGAACTCAATCACTAGCTTATCTCGGAGGCGTTCATCAATTACATTCACTGTTAGAGGACTTGGTTCATTTGCCAAAAAATTACCATAGTCAGTACTTTGGAGATGGAGTTTTAAATCTGAAGAAATAAAAGATGGTTATTAAATATATATTATTTAAATGACATGAAAGTGGATTAACCACACAACAATAAAATAAGACAACTCTCATATCAAGGATTGCAGTTTGGTGCATTCCTCTTAAATATGTACCTAGGTTGATTTTTTATTTAATAAGTTAGTCAAATGAAAAGGGGTAGTGCCATGGCCCTTGCAGACCATATGGTGAAAGTGATGTTCAGTTTGAACATTTGTAGGTCAGTAACTGCAGTAAAAACGTAAGCAGAAAGGAAATTCTAGAGAATGACAGTTCTGTATTTAGTATGAGATCTTAGTTGTTTTATATGAGGGGGGGGGGGGGCTGTGGTAGTTAGCTTAAAACTAGCAGAGCTCCACTCAGTTAGCTGGCCTGGAAGTAGCAGCAGGTTGGGGGGAGGATAGAAAGATGTTTTACCTTAATTACACAGTGACTATACAATCTGATGGCTGCAGGGATGGTGATGGCTGGGTAAAAGTTGGATTTGGAAGAGAGAAAGAAGTCAAGGGTGTTTGGAGTTGGTGTGTCTGTCAAGAATATAGATAGATATGGATACTAACTGGTGCAGACAGTTCAGAATAGTAAAAAATTTGACCTCTGTGCCAGTAGTGTTGGTGGAGTTCAAGAACCAGGAGGAGTTGTGTGCATTGGAGTCCCGAAGGATGATGACTTCAGAGAGAGGTGAGGTGAGATAGATATCTTCAATGCAGGATGACCAACTAATGGCAGTTTGAGGAGTTTGGATAGTAGTAGAGACAGCAGATGAACTTAGCGGAATGAAGAAGAGATATTTTGAGCCTGAGTAAATGGAAGTCATTGTTGCTGAAATCCAGGTTGGAGAGGTTATGGTAGGAAGAGTGGATGCTACATACATACATACAGACAGACACCACCTTTCAGAGCAAATTTGTAATATAGAAAGAATGTAGTCTGGACAGTAGAGATGAGATTTATGTCAGGCTGGAAGTCCACAGATGTTTTATGTGGAGGAGAGAGAATTCTCCAGTAGATTGATCATGTTTCATATTGGTTTTCATTGTTCATACTTGGAGAAGTTTTGATGGTGGAAGGGGAACTGGAACATACAACTAACAAGTTACCACTAACCACTACTTTGATACCTGTAAATAGCCGAGCTGTACACAGTGGCCACATGTGGGCCTTTAAAAATCTTATATTGCTGGAGCACTAGTCATGAAATGAGGGAGAAGATATGGGATTATGCACCAGCTAATAGGACGGTTTCCTGAGGAATTACACATAGGGCATGGTCCTATTCTATCTGGTGGTAGGCCTCAGAAACCTTTCCCACCTGTACTCTCTGACAAACAGTGGCACTTCATAAGGAAAGTTGAAAGCAGTGTATCAAGAAACCATGTTATCCTCAAGCTGGGGCTCTGGTCCGAAAGCTTACAACAGTGTGAAATCTGCAGAAGACACCTGAAGGTCAGGTGGTGATGTTAAACAAAATAGCATGTTAAAACTATCTGTCCACCCCAAAAAAGGTGCATAGAGTTTTATTGTACCAATAGTACTAGGTGTAGGGGGTAGGTGATCATATTTTCAAAATCAAGTGGCTACAATTTTTTTTCATTCCAATTCATGCCATGAGACATTTCCCCCAAAAAATTTTGAAATTCGTCGATTTTCCAGGAATTGCACCCCAAAAAACTGCCGAGATACTAACATTGCCCGAAAAAAATCAGAAAATTTTATTTTCTTCAAGTATAGTCATGTTATACATCATTCTTCTGCAAATTTTATGTAGATTAAGAATATAATCATAATATTTGTTGCAAATAAATTCTTAGTGATTAATAAAGCACAATGTCACACATTGACATTCCTGACATTCCATAAATCATAGGTTATAATTTCTTGACACCTCGGGAATGCCAAACCTGTGAAATTCTAGGTGATAGAC
>JAOPJM010000001.1:15301521-15312968 GCA_027124095.1 Muusoctopus leioderma
ACGTGGTACGCCGTTAAAGGCGTGGCTACGACAGGGCCAGTCCATTCTTGCTCCCACGCAAATTAATAGCAGAGTCTATTAAATGAATGCAAGCAGGGACACGCTACAAGATTGTTCTGGTAACTCTGTTAAGTTGTAACACTGTTAAGTTGTTTCAGTTGTTTTTACGGTCTCCGAAGTTGTATGGTATAATTCCCAGGAGTGTGATTATCCTCGGTATAGTGGATATTAGTTCATTATTTTAGGTGTTGGGTACATATAGTTGTTGTGTTTGGCTGTCCATATAATTGTCGTGTTTAGTGTGGTTGGTGCTAACTCAGGCACCTGAGCTAGGGTAGAATGCATAATAAGGATTATATATATATATATATATATATAATACAACAATGATAATTTTCCAACATTGGCCTCCCCACAAATAGACTTGCGCCTTAGTCCATTTCATCAAGCCCTCGGTACTTGACTGGTCCTTACTTCATTGATGATGGACGGATTAAAGGCAAAGTCGGAACTGGCAGGATTTGAAAAAAGAACGTAAAGGACAAATAGCGTAAAGAATGTAAAGGAACGTAAACTGGAAAAGGCGTGTTGTCCGGCGATCTACCGATCCTGCCACTCCACTGCCCTAAAAACAACAAGAATGATTTCTGACGTAGCTAGACACAGGGCCACAAACATTGTTGCGGGTTGGAAACATCGATCGTATAGACCCCAGTGCGTGACTGGTACTAACTGTTAATCAGCCCGCTGGGATAGAAGGTCAAGTTAGCCCTAGAGTGATGTGAGCTCCGAAAGTTAAAGGACGTAACTAAATACTGCGAGGCATTTTGTCCAGCAGTCTCTTGGTTCTGCCATCTAACGTCTTCTTTAACACAATGATAACAACAACATCAACAACACAGTAATAATACACAACAGTAACAACAACGACACAACAGAAATAATACACAACGCAAACAACACACAACAATAACAGCACAACAGTAATAATAGTCAACAGTAACAACACACGACAATAACAACAACAACAGTAATAGCAATAACAATTGTTTCTAACATAGGCAGAAGGTCAGCAACTCCAGTACTTGACTGGTACTTTATTTCATCGATCCCAGAAAGATGAAAGGCAAAGTTGACTTTGGCGGGATTTTAACTCAGAACGCAGCGAGCCGGTGTAGTGATTTCACATTACCCCCACTTCAGCTTAACTCCCAGTAACTTGAAATCGCGTTCAGATTAACGGGGGGGTGGGGGTGAAATCGATTTCAAATTACCCCCGGGGTAACTTGAAGTTAATTTCATCTTACTCCCTATGATTCCTGATTACCCCCTGCCCCTTCAAATGATTCCCCAAATGCCCGTCGCCCTGGTGGCAAATTAAAAGAAAGATTTGTTTGTTTTGTTTTTCTGTAACTTATAATTATAATAACTACCAAAAATAACTAGAAAAATATATTACTACCATCAGAAAAAACTTGAGAGGTTTCTGTCAGGAGAGATAATGGGCGAGACAACTATAAATATATTTTGTTTTGTATAATAAATATATTTCGTTCGCATTTAAAGTGTATAAATATATTTTGTTTTGTTTAATATGTGGTGATTAGTATGACAGAAAGGTCAACTCCACCCACGCATCATGTTTATTTATAGTCTTGGCGCGATCGAGGTCAATTCTGGGTTGATTGCCATGACACCCAGTTAATGCTTGACCTCGACCTGATAACTAGCCACATCAGGGCATTTTGTACTCCATGCCACTTGCCACTTCATTTGCCCGCCAAATTCACAATGGAATGTTCTAAAATATTCTAGAACATTCTATTATAAAATATTCTAGAACATTCTATTATAAATCTATAAAAATACTTGACAAATCTAACAGCGGCAGTCAATCGTACGTTCATTAACATGATAGGTTGTGTTAACAGACCAGGGTAAATACGGTTGGCTCATTTCACTTCACACACACATTTGGCTCATATTTTCATCTCGGACGATGTCTACACTCTCTCGGTCGCTATCGTATGCAAACTGAACACTTCTTATTGCATCCTCGACCGCTAACATTGTGCAGCATGTTATTGCATTTTCTCGTCCGCTATCGCCATACACACACACATCTAATTCATTCACATCTATCGTTATGTTGTTTTACTCTACGTACATTTATTCTATGTACGTCTACTGTGTGTGTCTATCTCTCTCGGCTGTCGTGTCAAGCTAAACTCTATTAACGAATAAACTCTTGGTTGTGCATATATACCCCGTATTTTCTCGGACATTTTATGATGACCATTTACATCATCATCATCACCAACATTTACATAGTTCATTGTATATATTACTTACACCTCACAACTAACAATCCTATTTTTATTATTTGTTAAAGATGTATCAAATTTAAAAAAAAAACATGTTCAGAAGTAGTCATTAATTACCATTGATCAATAATATACTGAGCACATTTCCTGTAAAACTTTCTCACACCATCCATCATCTCGGTATTATTTCACATAGAACTAGTTGGCATTTGTTTTGTTTTTTTTTGTGATCACTTTGCATTTTTTTTTCACACAAGGAATCTCTGCTGTAAACAACATTGCTTTTGCCCTATGGGAGTGGAGCTTGATAAATTAAGTAGCAATAACAGATTAGGGCCAGTTCATTCAGTTTCTCCTCCCTCTTTTCTTATTTACAAAGAAAAAGATTCTTCATGAAATGATGAACAAAAACTGATAAATTTCGACAATCTAAACAAATAAAAAGAAATTAATTCAGTGTTTTGGGGATAATTTAAAATGCAACGTAACATAAGGTGTACCTTTTAATATACAGTTTTAGCCTCATTGTGAAAAGTAATCAAGTGGTTAAACAGGTTTTTTTTACCTCTCCACGGGCAAAAAAGTGGGATCAATCTGACTAGTTTTTACTCCTCTTAGAGCTTCATCAAAGAAAGATTACCTGTCTTCTGTCCACAAGAGAATAGTAGCTTATAGCTATCCAGTGTATACAAACTGAGTTAGTTAAAGTCCTTCTTGAGCCTATGGGCCCATTAGAGCTGGAGTTTATCCAGGTTTCCATGGCATTAAGCGACTGAGAGCGCAAGAATAGGACGCCAGTCCATCACAGGGTTAATCCCCAGCTGCTGCTGATATTCCTTTTTCAGCTGAGTGGACTGGAACCTGAAATAAAGTGCCTTGCTCAAGGACACAATGTGCCACTTGGCCTGAGAATCAAACCCACGTCCTTACAATCATGAGACCAATCAACTAACCACTAGGCCACGTGCCTTCACATACAAACTGGGATTTAGCTAAATTGGATAAATTTGCACAACAATGAATATGCTGAGAACGTGGATTAATCAATTTATTCGTAGTGCACTACACACCATTTTTGGATAATTTAAGATATAATGTAAGGTGTACCTTTTAATAAACATAATTTTAGCCTCGTTGTGAAACGTAAACAATTGGCTAAACAAGTTTTTTTTTTATTTCTTCGTAGGCAGAAGTGGGATCGACCTGACTAGTTTCTACTCTTCTTAGAGCTTCGTCAGATAAAGAATACCAATATTCTGTCCACGAGTGACTAGTAACTTATAGCTATTTATAGTATACAAACTAGGTCAGGGCCGTCTTCTCGCATAGGCACACTTGGCAGTTGCTGGATGGCCTGCGAATTTAGGGGCCCCGAGATTCAATTTGAAAAATAAACATCAAGGTTCATATTGTTGTTGTTGACTTTTTAGTATTGTAGTCTTTCACTTTCTCACAATATTTTCAATTCAGGTGTTGACCTTTTAGTATTGTTCTTTTTGACTTTGTCACAATGTTTTCAATTCAAATATGACCAGGTACATAATATAAGTGTATAAAGACATGTCGCTTGCATGTGGAATGTTATTTTCATCCCCCTCTTGCTCATATACACACACATGCGTATGTGCGTGCATATGTATATAAATACACATACATATGTACACACAGATATGCGCGAATGCGAAAATGTATGTTCAATTTCAAAGATGACCTACTCTTAACAAAAGCAGTTATCTCCTGTGGCAATTTTCAATAAAAAAAACCATCAAGCAATATTTTTGAAAATTGTCTGATTCAAACAATTATAAGGTACATTTTATAAAAAGGGAGACAGGATAATGTCGTCTAGGATACGTTTTACCTTAAAAAAGGCAGGATGGTCATGGTTAGAATGCCTTTGATGACACCTTTTCTCAATCAGGGCTGACCTGGGGAAATATTACTACACACACAAAAATTAAGAATCGAATCGGACCGTCAAGTAATATTTTTGAAAAATGTCTGATTCGGAGTGTCATAAAGGTACATATGTACAAGATAGGATGGGTCAGTGGAACAGACACTTCTTAACGAAAGTGAAAAAATATCTTCCTATTCTGGACTTTCTGAACTCTCACCTGACTAAAGGTGCAGAAGCCTTCAAAAATATTGGTAGCCTGTCTTCCTTCATCAGTCAGTTAAAAGCAATTGACTGTAATGAGGTTAATCAAAAATTCGCTAATGCTTATCAGGAAGATATTTATTACAATGAATTACTTGAGTGTAAGCAATTCAAGCACTACATTGTCCTCATTGAAGACTGCAAGACTCTTCCATATATTGCAAAATCATTTCAGATAAGTTGAAATCTTTATTATACGCTGTTTATTCGGACTAGTGTCCTCATCTTGGTTGCTATAATCACAAGGTTTCGCCCGTAGTACCTTCTGGTCTTCTTCAGGTGCCTGTCTTATTAGGTGATGTTCTCAGAATTTTGAACCAAACCCTTTATTCAAACCACGGTGATAGATAGTTCTCACTCCATTGTCTATGCCCGGGATATTCTCGTATCAGTGTATTTGATAACTTTCTCAGAATTTTAAACCAAACTCTTTATTCAAACCACGGGGGTAGATAGTTCTCATTGTTGTCCATGCACAGGATATCCTCACATTAGTTATCATTTAGTTTGTGATGTCGCTTGCTCGTTCCGCTTAAACTAGGTTACACTAACCCAGAGATTGGGCTCACACCCATTAGCTAAACTACCACACTTAACACTAAACCAACCCATATATTGACTATGCTATTGTCCCATAGGACAATTAGGTGATGGAAATTAGGAGTTCTAGACCTAATTTCTTTTTATGTTTTAAATTAATTTTTTTATTATTTATTTATTTATGGTCTTAGGTTTAATGTTCTCTCTTTCTTAATTAAAGGCTCCCATATGGTGTCCATGTCTATGCAAGGCCTACTGAGGGGGTTATCAGTGCCAAGCATATGTGCTGATTTTCTTATTCATCTTATCTTCCAGTGTTATTCCCTGTCTAATATTTTTACTTTGTTCCACAACGGTTGGTAATTCCCCATTTCCTTCCACAAATGATCGGCTATTCCTGATTTCTGTATCTCCCCACGGATTACGGCTTTACGATGTTCCCCATCCCTTACTTTTAGGGTGTAGCTGATCTCACCTTTATATTCCCTGCCACAACTGCATGAGATGGAATACACACAGTTCTTGGTCATAATCTCTTCTGATGCAGGCTTTGTACGAGAAAGGTATCCCCAGAGAGCAGACCTGTTTTTAAATATTGTCCTGATGTTGTATGGACTGCAGATCTTCTGATTTTTGTTTGACATGCCTCTAATGTAATGTAGACAAATTGTGGCAGTATTTTGACTAACGTTCTCGACCCTTATATCTCTGCTCTTGAAAGCTGAAGCTATGCTTGCAGGGTAGTTGTTACTCTGAAAGGCCTTTCTAATCCTGATCATCTTTTGTCGGTAAGTGGTCTGGGTCACAACTAATAAGTTTTGCTTGATGTTGCAGGCCATGGACAAATCCCTTTCTTCATACTGTATGGATGGTAGGAGTCAAAGTTCAGGTATTGTCCGATGAATATGAGCTTGCGATATACGGATATCGTGAATCACCAGGAAGATGTGCAAGTACTGCTGGACCATATGAACTCAATAAGACCTTCAATAAAGTTAACAATGGAAAAGGGAAAGGGCAACAAACTGGCCTTCCTGGATGCACTAACTCGCACAGTGTGTGAGTATAAGCGTTAATTGTAGTAGTTTAACTAGTGGGCTTGAGTTCAATAACTGGGTTAGTGTAACTATATACTCTAGTTTAAGTGGAACAAGCATGTGACATCACAAAGTAACTAACAACTAATACAAGGATATCCCGGGCATGGACAACGGAATTAGAACTATCTATCCCCATAGTTTGAATAAAGGGTTCGGTTCACAAAGAAGGCCAGAAGGTACAACGGTCGAAACGTTGTAATTATAGCAACCAAGATGAGAACACTAGTCAGAATAAACCAGTGTATAATTATGATAATTCCTCATCTCAGAAATTCAGATAAAAGTTGAAATGTGGGTTTCCCAATGTTAAAATCGAACTCCGAATATTTATGTGCATAATGGTCACCAATTGTACCGATGAGCATTCATTTTCTAGGTTGATACTTATAAAGAATCATCTTAGCAACACAATGGAACAGCAGTGGTTGAATCTGCTTTCCCTCATATACAGTGAAAGTGACATCCTCAATAACATAGACTTTCAACCAGGGTTTAATAATAATAATTGTTTGTAACATAGGCACAAGGCCAATGACCCCAGTACTTGACTGGTACTTTATAATAATAATAATTTTCATTACCAATTCTAGTTCTGGACTTTTTGTTATAATTCATATTATTTGGATTTTTTGTTATAATTCACATTAACAAAATGTAATTATATCTAGATAATTTTTTACATAAATGCCTAAAAATTCTAGATATTTCTAGATATATTTTGAAGCAATTCTAGATATATATTTGAAAAGAAAATTGGCAACCGATTATGATGCAATCTTTTACAATAAAATGCCGCAAATTTAATGAGGGGGGAGGAAGAGTTAGGGGCCCCAAATACATTATTTTGCCCAGGTGCCTCAAATATACTTAAGACAGCACTGAACTAGGTATTAGTTAAACTGGTCAGTAAAATTTGCATAACAGTGCCTATGCCGATAACGTGGATTAATTAATTCATTCAAAGTGCATTACATAGGTTTTGGGATAATTTAAAATGTAATGTAATGTAAGGTATCATCATCGGATTGATCTTGATCGGGCTTTTGTTAAGCATACAATTTTAGGTAGACTGAAAAATAAACACCACAGTTTTTTTTTTATATCTCCGTGGGCAGAAAACGTGGGATCAATCTGATTAATCGTTCTAACTCTGAAAATAGACACAAGTCGGGTCGACCCCACCTTTTCTGTCAACGGAAGAAAATTAACTGTGATGTAACAACTTGGTTTACTTCTCATATTGAAGCTAAAGTTGTATGCTTATTAAAAGGTATACTTTACATTACATTTAAAATTAAAATTAAATATCTAATGACCAATAATTTATGAATTAAATAGTTTTAGATAATAAAAATAAAATGACAGTTAAGAAATGTATATTTTAAAAAAATAATCAAACTGTCAATATCACCAGAATAGTACTGAATAATTGAAACGATATAAAATTATACTTGAAAAGTGAAAATGAATAATAAAATATTTTCTAAAATGCTGTATTCAGTGCCGGATTTAACCATAAGCTAAACAAGCTTCAGCTGAGGGCCTCAACATAATTAAAAGGCCATATATGATTTCAATTTTTGTGGGACCATCTGGTGTAATGTTTTTAACAAGGGATCTCCAAGCTTTATATAGCTAAGGGCCTCGCCAAGTCTAAATCCAGCATTGGCTATATATTTGGTAAAATCTAGTTTTGTAACAGGTTAGAAAGAGAGAGGGCTGAATAATTTGAAGAAAAAAAGGGGGAACCGAGCAATACTACTTAAAATGTTGACGTGTACAAAAATAAAAACAACACCGTTGCCTACGCTCATTGGCCAGTTATATAATCTCGTCTCGACGTTAATTTTGAAAATAATTTTTTTTAATTCAATGACAGTGTTATATTTTATAGTAATTTATATCGTTATATTATTTAAATATCTCTAGAATATTGATGAGTTTTTTTTTAAATGTCGTCGTTAAATAAAATCTCATGGCTGCGATAACGTGAGCTCAGTTGCGAAGCCAGTAGTATATGACGTATGTAAGATCTTTCATGCTCTCCTGATACCGTTGTTGGACTTAACTATTCAGTTTCTCGTCTCAGTTCTTTTAGGGTTTGGTTGATTCCAGCTATTTCATATGGTCTTTTAACGGGAACAATTGTTAAAACATGGCGAGTACGTATCCTTTTCTTTTTTTATTCCTAATTAATCCTTGTAGCTTTTGAAACAGATTGGTTTTCATTCTTTTTAAATAAAAATATAACACAAGACCGGACAAGAATCCCTTTGCATACGTGGCTCTTATATTTTCACACTACTTTCCTTTCCGAGAATAACATTTTGAATCTCAGCTGAAACACTTAGCAAACGCTATTTAAATCTGTCTTTGCTAAGGTTATACATAGTTAATATTTTTAAAATGTATAAATTAGAAGCCATCAGTGATATTTGAAGAACCGGAGAAGAAAGCTGATGTTAGTTGCTTTTTGCTGATCGCCGTTGTGTACAGTTACATATGGCTATAACATAACATAAACCCACACCCATCTTATCTTGACTAGACATTCTCTAAGCCACATATTTTAACATGTATCCATAACCCTCGAACAACATCACCCGTTATTTGATTAATTAATTAATTTCTTAGTTAAACAGTAAGTTAATTATTTGCTATTTTATTTGCAGTTAAGTTTCTCGAGTTTGTGAAGCCCTTCTGTGCTGTTTTACCTGAAATCTCGAAACCAGACCGAAAAGTAAGGCACTTCATTTTTTTCACCCAATTCCTGTTACTGCATCTATATTTTTTTGTTATATATCGATGTAAATTCTTCCTACTTCTTATAATCACTGTTATATTTGTAATGGTGGGACTACATACACCATACGCAATACTGTCCAGCAAAATTAACATTATGCTGCGTTAAGATCTTTTCTATATGATTTTAACTTCTCTCCTGATGTGTTTCATGTGTGATATATTGTTTGTGTGTGCTTGTAATATTTTAAAACTACCATATTCTTTGGAAAATCGTCTAAATGAAATGACCATATTGTTGTTAATTTTTGAGATGTGACACATTCTTGGCAAACAAGGCTGGTGATCCGGCTTCGATTTCCTGTTGAAACAGCTGTCAATTATGTCATTCATTTTACTTAGGAGCACATTTTAGCTTCTTCAATTTACGGCGGTATGATGGATGCAGACGATAAAGATCGAAGTAGATAAACTTAAAGGCACTATCCTTGGGTTCTTAATTCAAATTCGGCTCGGGGTCCATTTTTGCTTTTTATCATGATGTGATAAAACAAATATTGGAAACTTATACTAAGGCCGATAATATTTCAGAACAAGGAAGAAAGTAGGGATCCCGTTTAATTTACATGTAATTCTTAATTTAAATCACATAGTCGACTTTGTGATTATTCAAAATAGAAATGATCACCAATTATATATTGAGTTATTACATGCGAACTACGCCGCAAATATTGACCTTCAGTCTCGTCAAAAGGTTTGTGTATCGTTCCCTAATCTACTCCTTTTGAACTCCTTCACACAATAGCTATTTCAACTGCAGTACGTTTTTATATTTTATTTTGTTATTATCCAGATCCAGTTTCGAGAGAAAGTGCTATGGACCGCCATCACCCTGTTCATCTTCCTTGTATGTTGCCAGGTAAGTTGAGATTCCTGATCCCCGCCTCCGGCTCTCTCTTTCTCCCAGAAGTAAAATAATGTACTAACGTCAGTCCAAGTGGCCTAATTTGGTTAATTTTATGGAAAGCCTTGTGTCTATGAAAGAATTTTAATACTAGTACTTGTTTTATTATCCATGGTATTGAAGTGTGTGTATACGCCCGCTTGTATGAAGGAGTGTACTCATCACTGGTATTCTCCTAATACGCCTGGTACAATCTCGTGTTAGCTGATTGGAGCGTATCAAATCTTGGTGGTATTTTCACGATGATTCAATTAACCATGCAGAAGACACTATAAAATTGTAGCTCATCGTGTGTATATTTTGGGACCTAAAAACAATATTGTTTTTGTTTGCTTGTAATCGAGGTAATCGGACATCGTATTGTGGGTGTGTATATGTAGGTGTCTGCTGGAAATATTGGTTGCTTATCTTGCCGAGTAATAGTATTTAAAAACACAATTTATATATTTTTTTTATCATTATAATACAGTGTACACATCATTAACTCATAACACCCGGTAGGACACAGTTCCACACAATATTGCATTGTCAAATTAATATGAATCATTGGACTATATATATGGTGAAAGTGAAATATATTTTTGTGTGAAAACACCTCAAACACCTGTGTTGCTTACCTGTAAATTTCATAATGAATAAGCTGCAAAAAACCTGTTTTGGGGTATTTTCTGCTCAATCATTACTGGACTTAGAAAATTTTCAACAGGTTGTTAAGAGTTAATTGGATTTATTTTCGTGTCAATTTCATCTCAAGATATTCATTATACTGTACAGTGTTGAGGAAATAATGCCTTTGTTTTTTAGCTCCAAATTCTTTAAAAGATGTAGCTCGACTGACTTGATCTGTGAAGAAAACTAATACAGTTTCTGTTCTGTTTTCATTTAATAGCTTATTGGTTATTTACCTAAATATTTGAGGTTCAAATCTTACAACTAATTCGTTTCCTTAATTAAGACACATTGTTGTATTTGTATCATTTACATGAAAATAACTACTCCATTGTTGGAGATTGGTTGCATAGATAGACAGTAGAATGACTTAAGTGCAGTCCACAGATGTGGTATGCCATATGTACCATGCCTCTCCTTGGTTGAGAACACATGCAGTGGTTATATTCAAAAGTGGTGTAGAACTGTGAAGTCAGCTATTTTACAAACATTGGCTCATTAAATTGTCTGTTGATTTTCGCTCTGCATAGAACACTAGTCTATCGGAGATGAATTTTCCTGTATCTATTTTCTATATAGATGCACTAAGGGAAATAGATAGTTGGGTATCTCTCTAAGGCATCATCAGCTTCTGCTAAAATACTGGTCCTCTAATTCGTGTAGTCACTGTCTCTTACATATTTCATAAGTTTTCCCATATGTTAGTTAGACTAGCAACTCTTGTAGATATTAGTGAGCTAATGATTAATTCAGTGCATTGAAGGTTTTGACCAATATCTATTACTAGCCTCCTCCTTGTCATCCCATAGATTGGAATTTACAGCTGGGTCCTCAATAGGCATCATCATCATGATCGTTTTTATGTCTGTATTTCCATGCTAGCATGGGTTGGACGGAGATTTCTTGAGGCAGCATTTTATGGTCGGATGCCCTTCCTGTCACCAACC
>JAOPJM010000001.1:15327850-15338282 GCA_027124095.1 Muusoctopus leioderma
GAATCAGTGACAACATGGCTGGTCACCTGATTCGTGGTTAGGGGAGTGGCCAACTACAGGGCCAGTCTAATGAATGGCAGAGTCCATCAGAAGAGAAGGTATGCCAAACGCTACAATAGTATTAGATCCAAGTTTAATTGGGAAAATAAAATAAAAAGTTGTGTTCATGCTTTGAGTGGCCATTTCAAGAATCGAAACTGATATGTGGATTCTATTAACTGACAATTTCTCAAGACACTTCTGGTCCACTACAATAATAATTGATTTCTAACATAGCCTCAAAACCACAAATGTTTGCATAGGAAACAGTTGATTAAATGGGCATAGCTGCATGGTTTAGAAGTTCATTTTAAAACCACGTGGTTCCAAGTTTTATCCCACTGCGCAGCACTTTGGGCAAGTGTCTTCTATCACTGCTTGATTTACACACTACCTTGTTGCTCTCGTCAATAGAAGTGCAGTGAATCTGATCGGCCTTTTGGAAACCTATAATCAATGATACTATTCTTCACAAAATGCATGATATAAAAATAAGTAAATCAACCCCAGTCCTTGATCAGTGTTTATTTTATCAACCATGAAATGCAAAGTTGACCGTACCAGGATTCAAACTCAAAACTTGAAGAGATGCCACTAAACACTAAAGATTTTGTGCACTTTTCCGATGTGGTGATGATAATAATGTAATAATATATAGGTATCTGATATATTTGGTAAGTGTATGCATAAAGGACAACTGCACTGATGTAGATGATTGCTGAGTGAAGGTACTCGGAATTTTTGGGTAGGCGAGGCAAGAGGTTGGCTAAGGATGCAGTAGCGAAAACTTTAAAAGATTGACCTCACATGAAATGATGTAAGATCAAAGTACATGGTGAAATGCTGCAGACCATTCAGACAGAGCCACTATTGAGAAATGAACATTAAAATAGATTTTGCCTTAAATGTTAGATGCTTATAAATTTAGGCTTATAAAGCTGTATGACATTCTGTTTTAAAAGTGTAATTTGTTTTGAATTTCAGGTGCCATTGGCAGTGGAACTGGTATCTTACTGGCTGTTACAATCATTTATCAATATTTTGAAATCTTCGTCAAGGAACAGAGTGAAATGGGCGGAATGAGCACGCTCCTATTTTAAGTTTATTTCCAATTTGAGTGACAGAAGAAATGAAAGCTTACTTTATTCTGTTTATTTTGTCTTCACACACAAACACATTCATACTTTGACTACTACTGTCAGCTTGTGGGCACAGTTTAGACATGGTCATTTGCTTATCCAAGTTGTTAGCTGATTGGCTAGTAATTTACCATTCTCACCTGTGCTTTATCCAGCTCCTGTTTTTGAAGTAGGTGAGCATGCTGACATTAGCCTTGCCAGTAGCTACAGCTTGACCTCTGTGTGTGTGCATGTGTGCACACCCATCTTTGGATGGCACTCACTCCTGAATCTTCTGCAACATTTACCTCCCAATGTCATATCAAAACTATCTGGCCATTTCTAGTAATAGGGACAACCAGCCTACTTTTTTTCATGATCCTAATAATGATAGGGGCAAAATACATAAATCTATTGGAAACCCTGAAAACTAACCAAACCAATTCTAGAACCTCAATCTTTGTACATTTTTCAATTTCTTTGACCATGCATACATCAGGAGTTGCCTATAGAACTAAATGATAAACAAGAAACTAGGAAGAAATTTTTATTTGAAAAATAATAATCAGAATAAATAAGAAAAATACTGGAAGAGTTCACTTTAGTTAAAAAAAAACAACAAAAAAATTGAAACTATTCTTTTGTTTTGTTTCCATATGGAGGTTTTGTTTACCTGAATTGTTTTTGTTTCTTTTTTGCAAGTTGTGTGTTTTGTTTAATTTGTGTTAATATTTCTATTTCAACTGCATCAAGTCAAATAAGCTTGCTAATGTTCTCTAGAAATCATTCTGTTTGTCAAGTAGTTTAATGCAGCCTGGATATTTTAGCTTATCACAGCACGTATTCATTGAGGATAATGTGTGTAATATCAACTAACACACTGCCTCCCTTCACTCTAGATTTAGTTGGTCAATTATATATATATATATAACTTACTCAACTAACCAATTTATCTGGTCTCACGAAACTGAAAAGCTTTGCACTAAGGATATTCTCAGGACATTACCATTATACTACCATTATACATCTCACTTCTGGTTCTAATGAATATATTTACTGAGTGTATTTTTATTCTTACAAAAATCATTTTTAGTTTAACATTCCACTCCGACAATAGGTTCTGCACTACATTAGATGGTCCTAGTTGACCCGACAGCTCTACTTTGTAATAGACATCAGATGTTCACTGGATTGTAAAAGTTGCAAAAAGTCAATTTATTTGATTTTTTTTTTTTTGTGACGATGTATCATACTACCAGAAAAGAGGAAGTATTGTCTAGGCTTGTCTACAGATTTTTAAGTCTTTTCTTATTCATCTAATAATTTACTGAATTTGTTCATTTCATATTGCTTTTTCTTAGAACTTAATGAACATGTATTTTGCCAACTATTGGTTCTTTAAGAGCTTCTTTAATGACATAAAAACAATACATCTGATTATACTAGAACCATCCCACATACTTTTAACATTATGATTGTGCCATTGAATAAGGTCTGTAGCCTTCCTGAAGTAATTTCACCAGATTAATCTTTCCTTACATTTTTCTCCTCTCTAAACTCCATTTGAAGTAAATTCTGTAACCCAATGTTCACAAGCTGCTATTAACAACAATGTATGCCTTTTTCAAATACAGTTGCCTCTACATTGAATCTTCTACTTTCTGTTTGTTGCTGTTGGCAGATATTACATTTTGATAAAAAACAAAATCCTTCAATATGATATGGTGCTCTATTTGTCTTCAAGATGTTCAGAGTCCTGTCTCTCCCAACTGCTCTCTGTAAGTGTTGCTGATGAACTGGTAAATAAATATAAAATAAATGAAAGATGTGTTTGGGGAATAAGTTTCCTGTGTAGTGAAATGTTGGTTTCTCTTTATTTTTTGTTTACAGATGACACCCACCTCAGCTGCCCTCTAACTCTTTTCATAATTTAAGATATATTTTAAAGTTTGCTTGTCAAACAATGACAAGATAGGGCTGCTGGACATGACTGAAATGCTGTCTTTTCCAACTTTGCTACACCCATTGTTTTGTGTTCTTGAGTCAAAATGCATTACTATGCTTATTTCTCTCAGCCTGACAAACTGGTTGAGTGATTAACAGTAAGTAAATTTGATGGCTGTCTTAAAATTCTGTTGGAAATCATGTGGAGGGATGGAACATATTTCCTATTTAGTTATGGCTATTTCCACATTAGTAATTACATTACCAAAACTTGTGACTTAGGATATGCTGTTATATATATATATATATATATATATGAGAGAGAGAGAGAGAGCATAGTCATTAACTATTCCCTCCAGGTTTTCTTTTAACTCTATTCAGCCTTATAGTGGCAACAGTTTTTTTATGTGTAAGTAGGACATGTTAACTGCATCAAACCAATTTCCAGATTTAATAAATTATTTGAAATTTAATATAAAACTGTGTTAATGGTTTGTGCTGTTATACATTTTAATGGTTATGGGTGCATGTCTAAATGCTACATTGTGACTCAAGGTAACATCACTCAACCAAAGCAAGTTAGTGCTGGGGAAGAAAAGCACTTTGATATTTCAGACAAGTGTCTGAGCAGAGAATATGTGCTTCCTGACATTGATAGGAGTAACTTAGTGCTGTATTATTGTGCAATAATGGATTTTACTGTATATATATAATTAGGTAAGATCTTTGCAATATAGGTGTATGTATACACTAATTGTTTTTCTTTTAATAGAGTATTTAATAATACCCTTTTGCAAAATCCTCATTACCCACTTTCAAACAGCCCTTCAACAGTTGTCCTTTTATCAAACAAACTTCATAGTACTTGTATTTTTTATTTAACTGACAGCAATCTGATTTTATTTGGAAAGGCATGGCTGTGGGGTTAAGGAGTTCGCTTTGCAACGACATGGTTTTGGGTTCAGTCCCACTGCGTGGCACTTTGGGTAAGTGTCTTCTATAGCCTCGGGCTGACCATGCCTTGTGAGTGAATTTGGTACATCGAAACTGTAGAAGCCTGTCATATATATATGTGTGTGTTTGTTTATGTCCCGTAACCTAGCGGTTTGGCTTAGAGACCGATAAAATAAGTAACAGACTTTAAAAAAAGTATCTGATCGATTTAAACCCATGGTTGCAGACTGATTGAAACAAGTAAAAGAATAATCCAATGAAATGAACCTGGAACATAGAGCATATGAAGTTAAGATTAAATATATTTATCTTTTACACTCTACAATTTCTATCACTTGCCCTGTCTACCATACAATTCTCATTTGGTCAGGTGTCGGATATCACTTTTTTAAATTCCAACTAATTTCCATAACTCTGACAAAGGAATTTCTCTCTCTCCTCTGACCATTTTCTCTTTGCATGGTGGTGGGTTGTCAAGAAGTAAACTCTTCTGTATCTGACACTTTCTAGCAATTTCTTTTTAATTTGATGCTGATAACACATTTTTGTTCCGAAATATAGGACAAGAGTACTGAAAGATATTTAATCTGTCACTTGTTTTTGCCAATTCCCACTTGAAGCCTTTTTTTAATCTGTTCATGGTGGATATTTAAATCAGCAGTTCCCAACCTATGGGTATCATCCTGGAAGGTTTGCGAAAATAAAATCTTTTACTTTTGAAATACTTGTAAAATGTTCAAGAATGTTATCAAGAAAAACATTAAATGTTAATTTACTAAATTTTTAGTTTTTTTTTTTTTTTTTTCTCCAAATATTAAGGTTTATAGAGTGTTATTAATTTGCCAAAATGGGTCATGATAAAAAGTTGGGAACTGCTGGTCTACATAGTGGGGGAAGGTTGAGAATCACAGCAGAATCAAAGTACATAAAGCCTATGACTACCTAGTTGAAATGGAATTTTAGTTTAAGCATCAACTTGAAATAAATCACCTGGTGTCAGTAATTTACACATTTCTTCCTATCATGAGAATACATTTTGGTCTCCTTGTTTCTACAGTAGGCCTCAGCCTTTGAATATCATTATTCATTAGTAGTTGTTGTTTAGCCCCAGGTCAGCTCTGATTGAGCACACCTATGTTCAAAGGCATCTATCTGTGGCCATCCCATCTTTTTCCTATGTGCAGGAAACCCAGGTCCATGTTATCAAACATGTCCTTTTCTAAGACAATAGTGTGATTTGAGAGATTTGGCTGCTATTTCTAACAGGTTGAGTAACCACATAAAGCTTCCTTTGACTTTATTAGCAGTGTAAGTGTATGACATTTGCAACAAGTTTATTTTAAACTATTGCTTTCCTTTTGACTAGTTTCAAAGCTCATATTTTCAGGTATTAAGTTTCAACCGAGAATTGAAGCCATATTGCTGTTTGGGTTTTCTTGGAGCAGATCTCTTACTTTAGTATGATTTCTAGTAAGGCGTAAGGACTCTAATTAATAAGATTGTGACATTCATACCTTTCTCGTGCATTAATGACATGAAATGGTTTCAACTAGGTCCTGGATTCAGCTCACCAAGAGCTGTTAGTTTACTAAACTGTAAATTAGTGGATTCATTTGACTTAGTCTTAGTTATAAACTGAACACTAAATGGATTCTGCAAAACTTATTACATGTAATGTGTGAGTACCCCCACCTAATATATGGATACTGAAAACACAGAAATTCTAATGATTTATACATGTTGTTCAGAGTTGAATAAAATAATAGCTGCTAATAGGAGACTAGCTTGGGGACAAATCTTTTATCCTCTGATTAATTCTGTATTCACCCTCTCCACATAGCTGTAAATACATACATACAATGAAGAGATTTCACCATTGCCGAGTTCCTTTAGATTGCTGTGTTGAAAAATTCTTCTGTTTGGCAAAAGAAATGAGATACTGCAGTAATGCAAAGGATATTGATGAATCTAACATCACTTCTCTGACCTAGTTAAGTTATTGCATCATTCTTTATGAAATTAATTTCGTAAAGAATGATGCAATAACACAATTTCTGTGAGAGTGACAGATACCTAACACGATTTTAGAAAGATTATCTATCTACACCTAAACAAGAAAACGTTGAATTTTATAATTTTGTAGAATAGGAGGGTTTTTGCTAAGCCAATGTGAATCTATATATAATAAATATCATTTTTCCATGCTGGCATAGGTTGAACAAGATTTTTCGAGGCAGTATTCTATGGCCGGATGCCCTGCCTGTTGTCAACCCGTATCTTTCTTTTAGGTAAGGGAGATTTTCCAGATCTTCACCGATTGAACCACTAAACTGTGGAACGTATTGTTTATGCAGAACATAAATTCGCACCAGTAGCTTAAATGTCGAGAAAAACACATACACACACACACACACATGTGTATACGACAGGCTTCCATTCCATTTCTGTCTCCCAATTTCACACACAAGGCATTGGTCAGCCCGGGGCTATAGTAGAAGACACTTGCCCAAAGGTACCATTTAGTGAGATAGAACATTATATATTAATAGCGGAGCACTTTTCACTCTAGGAAGAATTAATTTACTGAACATGGAAACATTTCTGTAAACTGTTGACATTTTACATATATCAAATATTTAATAAAAATCCAAATAAACAACTAAGTTTTTAATCCACAAAAGAATATTCCCTTGGATGGTTATATATATATATATATATATTGTAAATAGCATTTGCAAGCAAATCCTCAGTTCCCACATCAAAGATAGATGTTTCTGAATTTCGTCCTGGTTGCAAAATATTTTTAAAAAATCCAATTTCACGTTAAGTTTTTAAAAAAAATTTTTTTTTTTTTTTTTTTTAAATATATTTTAAAACAATTCGTGTTGCACGTTCCCCTTTAAGTGGATTAAAAAAATGATATATATTAGTTTTACGTAGAGGTCAGAAATAAAATGTCGCGGCAGTATTTTGCTGTAAAAATCAACACGTAGTTGTAACTATGGATAGATTTTGTGAAACACTAGTTTCTCAACAAATTATTCTAATAGCAGGTGGCTGCAATTGATTAAAGTATTGTCAAATGTACTTCTAATTCCTGTAGGACTGACTTTGTAGAATTGATTTAGAAATTTGTTAAAGAGCAAAAGCTTATTTTCTCTTAATAATAGAATTCCATATGTTTTTAATGTCGAAATTTTGTTGTAAAAACTGTAGATTCATTTAATGATAAATTAACTTCATTTTCTTGGGAACACATCAATATATGTTAACGGTTTTTCAATTGATAAAGAGTAAGTTGGTCCTGAATTATGGAAGAATTGCAATTTTAAATAACACTTAAATAATGAGTCTTGTTTTGACTAAATTTTTCTTTATAGATGCTACGAATATTTCGATTTCATAGCATTAAGTACACGGAATCTGTCGTATTTCGAATCGGTTCTGCTGAAAATATGGCTAGTGTGGAAGAAAATTTATTGGAAAGATTTTCCTTCATATAATGTTTTAATAGTTAAATAATATTCTTCCTAAAGTGCAGTAGTCTGGGATAGACGGATATATAAAACAAATCGTGGATTAATGAAAAGGAGGATCTTGCATTGAGTAAATATTAAATCTGTATTCCGATTTTTTCCAATGCAGAGAATGTAAATGGAACAAACCTTTAGTGGGGGAACCAGAGCTTTTTCTGAATTTGGAATTGTTTAATTTCAATCATTTCTCTCTTCCTGTATTCCATTCCTCTTTAATTCGAAATACGACAGATTCCGTTAGCTGGGAATTCGTTGTATCAGAAATCTTCAAGGAACTAGTGTCATTACAAGTCTGGTTATGACACTCGAGGCATTTATATCATGATCAGCCGTGGAGAAAATAACAGAGTTCGCTAAATTCGAACCGTACAAAAACAGATATAGAGAACAAGACCAAGAATTTTAGATATATCCCTGTCAGGAAGCAGAAGTGTTTCAACTCTAAGTGACACATTGCAACAAAGAAACAAAAGTTATAAAGCAATATCTTCAATTTTAACTTGATCCGCCCATACGTAATGGCGAAATCAGTCACTGTCTTTAACCACCAAATTAACACATGAAAACGCATAGTGAGAAAATAATCATAAAACATTATATAGAGACTGTTGATTATTTCATAGTTATTAGGATTAATGAAATTGTTATTCGTTGGTAAAGAAAACACTTTAAATTAGATAGTAAAATAGATAAATTAGGAAGGAAAAAAATTAGCTGTTCTTGCGCATATTTGAAACTAGTTTCGAAAAAGCATTGCGAGGTAAATGGGAAACAAGTGTTTCAATCAGTCCCTCCGTGAATGTGGAAGCTGCTGGTAGCACGAAAGTCTTTGAGTAATTGAATTCGCGAGTTAACCATGATGACAATAAGAATAAGTTTCGGTGTGTTGTTGAATATTACTGTCTGTATGACAAATAGGATACTAGGAGCGGTTTATTCATAACTTAATAACATATCCGTCAGTCAGTTGCCAGCTGATCCACTGACAACAGAAAATGCACTTGTCTGCCAAAAGTTAATAGAACGAACACGCGAGCATCTCTATACGGGCGTTCGACTGGCTAGAAACAGCTGACAAATAAATCTTCCTCACGTCTTAAAAAGGGGAAGACCTGGATAATAAAGTCCTAGGTACACCATGCATGAGAATGGGATGGAACGCCTTTGATTATAGGTCTACTCAATCAGGTATACCTGGAGCAAAATAATCTGTACGTCAGCTACTTTTAATTTGTTGTTGTTGCCCACTTCGCTATTGCTAGTAAGCACATCCAATGAGTGCAAGGCATATACACATATATATATATATATAAACAAATTTTTCCTCTTCCCTACATATATCTCTTTATTTCCTCAATTTGTTTTATTATATGTGCTGCTTCTCTCAGCCATTCTGGATTGCTGATGTTACTCTGTATTTCTTCCTTTTTTATGTTGCGCCCCACCACTTTGAGTAATGAGAATTGATGATAGTGTGTGACTACTTGCCGAAGGGTTAACGGTTCGTATCCTGTCGCCGAATTTGCACTGTGTTCATGGCCAATACACCTAATAACTGTTGGCTTAGCCCACCTACCTGCAAGGAATGGGAGCAATATGAAATTGATAAATGTTTCGTTTATGCGGCTATCTTATTCGACTGTGACAGATTCCGCCACAACTGTCCGGTCCATGTTTACATGTCACAGAGGTTTTGGTGATTGACTGTGTGCCAGAAATCTGTCAAATGATCACATCACAATTATCAGAACCATTTGGGAACTATCTAGATACAAGTCTTCTTTACAATGAAAAATTAGTCATTAGACTAAAAAAAAAATTTCATGGATATAACTGATGACTGTCTACG
The DNA here is from genome assembly GCA_027124095.1 of Muusoctopus leioderma. NCBI lineage: Eukaryota > Metazoa > Mollusca > Cephalopoda > Octopoda > Octopodidae > Muusoctopus > Muusoctopus leioderma. The sequence goes on from JAOPJM010000001.1 coordinate 15,337,291, forward strand.
CTGGTCTTCTCGAAAACAGTTTCGAGTTTTGAAATCTGTCTGTCGAAATATTCACATTTGAACCATTAAGTAAGTATACAATGACTATAAGGAGTTTAAATTTTGAGTTGTCTTTGAAGAGCAGCTGACACGGTTATTAGTATGGCGACCACCTACCGCCTCAGAATTTGGCATTTCGTATCTTGTCATCAGCAATGTTCCTAAAATAGATATTTAATTCTTGATAACCCAATCCATTTACCTGGGAAGAGGCATGATTTAAGGATACAGTTCACTGCTGTAAGCAACGACTGTCGAGTGTTTTGTTTATTGGAAGTATTAAGATGGAATCTTCCAATGGAAAAACTTGCGATAGACTGGCGTTGATGACTTTTCCCAAACGGTGACGGATAGCATGAAAAAAAGCGAAATAGTTTGTCCTTCGGATATATATTTTGAAATACGAATGTCTTTTGATGTAATCTCCCCTACAACTCATAGAGAGATGTTTTTAACGTTATAGTCTTCTAACAATCTTAAAAAGTTTGTTTTTTACTATCGCTGCTGTTGTGACATATTTCTGATTTGAAAACAAAACTCTAGGATTTCAGACCTTTGGCATTATTTTCACACGTGAACTTTGTCTTGATAACAAAATCCATTTGATTGGCTAAACCTCAATGCTTCGTCATAGAACTATTACGTAAACTGTATTGCATGCATAGATGTATGTGTGACGGTCACATCGCTCTGTTTGTACATGTTTAATTATATATAGATTCAGAGGTGCATTTTAGTGCAAGTGCACATACTGAAAGTCGAACGATATATTATTATATATAATTGGAACTTGTGTTATATATATATATATTACACACACTGAACTTTCCGACCAACTATCTATCTGTCTGTATGTATGTCTGCCTATCTATCTACACCAGTGGTGGCCAACCTTTTGCATACCGCGCGCATTTTTTTTCAGCCACTAGATCAGATGCGCCAATTTTTACATG
>JAOPJM010000001.1:15338382-15355730 GCA_027124095.1 Muusoctopus leioderma
TATATATGTGTATATATATGTATATATATATATGTATATATATATATATATATATGTATATATATATACATGTATATGTGTATATATATGTATATATATATATGTATATATACATATATATATATATGTATCTGTATATACAGGTATGTATATACATATATATATGTATATATATATAATGTATATATATGTGTGTATATATATATATATGTGTGTATATATATATACATATATATATGTGTATATATATATACATATATATGTGTGTGTATATATATATATACATATATATATATGTATATATACATATATATATATGTATCTGTATATACAGGTATGTATATATATATGTATATATACATATATATATGTATCTGTATATACAGGTATGTATATATATATATGTATATATATATATCTGTATATGTATATATATATATATATATACATACATAATATATATACATATATATTATCAAAATTGTTACTTGTCATTTACTTATTTATTTTGTATGGCAATTTAAGACATGTTTGCTAGAATATTAAGAAGTATCTTCTTAAATAATCTGTGTGATTACGAGTGACAATAAACTTCTTTCCTTGTCTTCAATAAAGCTTTTTTTTTTCATTAACACTTTAAAATATATTACTGATATATCTTCCAACATTTTCTCATATGCCACAGTTTCCTCCCATAACATACATATTGCGTAACTTTTGTGTTTAGACAGTTTACATTTTCTAATTCAGAATTTATTGCAATAAATACCCCATGTGTGTTATTGTAAATCATTATAAACATTATAAAGCAAAAGTTTTAAATTAAGTAACGTTAAAGCAGAATAATTTCTTCAGAGATCTACGTTGTAATTTTCTTTTACTTTAAAAATAGATTAAGACAATATTGCTTATTCCACTTGGATATTAATTCAGTTTTATTTTATTGCTGTTCAATTCATAAGTGACTTATAAAATGACTTTTCCCTTTTAATTGACTAATGAATATGTTGTTGATCTGTATGTTCGCACTATTGCATATTATTTTTATCGTAAAACTTCGGCAGAACTTTATTTTAAACACTATATTTTTGTATGGTAGTACGAATTGGGTGTTTCCCCAATTCCGATATTTATATGTATTATCAGATACTTTTTCTCACGACCACCACGCAGTTTTGAAATAGAGACTAGCTAAGTTCTCATCTTTGAAATTCTTGATTAGTAATGCACTTGAAATGGAACACATCCGAAGCTCTCAAAATCTGTAATACTGATTTCCATATATCTCAATCCTGCATAATCGTATTCTTTTGTTTTGTTTCAGATTTTCTTTGATTTACCTTCTAATATCCAATCACTGCTCTAACCATTGACAAGCCAATGATTAAGCTTTATACCAATCCATTCTAATACCTTCATCTCAGTAACTGTCACTGAAGGTCCTGCAGCTTTCCATCACATTACACACGATTTTCTTGTCTAAACAGTACAGCTGGCTACATACACTGGGAGGGAAGTTGTTTTATTCATGCGCCACTGCCCCCACTTCTGTAAAACTTTAAATCTGATTCACGATTGTGCTGTGTCCTCTGCCTGCCATTTCTAATGCTACTACAGTTTTACTTTTCAAATCTTGCTCATTGCGTACTCCCTCAACACGAATCGATCTGTTACCCCCACCTTTTTGTCACCTATACTCTGTCATTCACCAAATCCCCCATAAAACGTTGCTTGAATTTCTTCACTCTGATAATTGCCATCTTATGGAAGTCCTTCCACTCATCTAAGTTCTCCTTTAATTGCTTCTTTTCCTTATCCCCTTTAAGCCTGTCTCTTGATCCTTATTGTTGTCTCATAACTATTACTTCCTGTTTAGATGAATCTCTGATCCAACCATGTATCTCGTCTGTGTTACTTAGAAATGTTCAGCTAACGTCCATATTATTTAAGGTCTCTATGTTGTCACTCAAAACAGTTGCTGAGAATCAATTTGTTTTGTTTGGCTGAAATGTTCAACTTCAGTATTCGAAGCAAAAGTGTAATGTCTGTTTTATTGCAAATGGCTGGCTGCCAGCTTTCAACTACAGTATACTAAATGCACCTGTACCAGAAAAAGCGATGATTCCATAACATTCACTGGTGCTTTAAAGATTTAGTCTTTCCGCTGCTTTCCAGATACTTCTTGAGCGACAAGGAAATTCGCGTGGTGGAACTGTACTTTTCCATTTCAATAACTGGATCAATGCTGAACTATTCCCCCTCATATGCTTGTTGCACCCAACTTCTCAGCATGTCACTGTGGTAATCATCAATGGAACATCCATCAGCAGACTCGGGGCTTCTTTGAGCTGGATTCTTAAACAAGTTGACATTGCAACAATCACCTATGGAACTCACTTCAGTGGAACCAGACTTTCATTGATAACCTGTGGAGTCAGTCTTCCAAATGGTGCTATATCTTCAGTTGAGACAGTGTCCATTTGACCATCTGGTTATTTGATACAAGCATAATGATGTAGCATCAATCTGTTTAACATGATCACCCTTTGGTTCATATTTATTGTTAGGGTTAAACTGTGTATGCAAAACTTCTCCACGTTCTGACAGCCATCCAGGTAAAGACTATCCCCTTGATGAGTGACGCTGAAAGTTAAATAGTCTTGCATAAGACATCAGGTTAGTTGCAGTGCAAAGGAGAGACCTAATTACATGGGGAAATTCTTCTAAAATGTCACCATCATTTTTCTGGCAGCATTCTACTTGACTGTTTCCAGTAGGATGGTATGGAGTTGTTTTAGTTTGAACAGAAAAGTACAAATATCTGAGACATAAATCGGGATCCTTGGTCTGAGTGGATTGAAGCTTGAGCAGCAAACATGAAGAATATATTTTGAAGACAAATTACTGTAAAAGCTGTCATATCCAAACACACAAATGCAAAGAGAAACTTTGAGGATTCATCTATAACTACAAACAAGTCGCAGTAAGATTTAGACAATGGTAGAAGACCTTCTAAGTTGACATTGAGATGCTCAAATAGTTGTGTGGACTTGATAAGTTTATCATGAGGAGGATGGTAGAATTGAGGTTTCAATTTCAAGCATGTGATACATTACTCAAAATGTTTTTTGATATCTTCCAAAGAGGAATCACTCCAGGATAACATTAAACCTTATGTAAATCTGTTATTCCAGGAGAATATGTTATAGAGGAGCATTTGGTAAGAGCATCAGCAGCTGTGTTATCTTTGCTATGTATCTATCAGCTGTCATAATTGTAGATCGATAATTCTATGTGCCAAAGAAGAATCTTATTCATTTTTCCCTTTCATGACTAAATATGAATGAGATTACTTGTTGATCTGTGTGTAATGTAAAATAACTTCAAAGTAAAAAAGTTTGCCATATCCTAACACTTTCTATAATAGCCATAGCCTTCTTTTCAATTGATGAGATTTTGTTTAGGGTGAGAAAAAGCGACAGGTTTATTACACTGAAAGGATATCTGAAATTGTAGTTCCAGAAGCATCAGTTTCAACATGTAGTCAAACTTCAGGTGAGAGAGGTATTAACTATTGAAGTTTTAAGCAGATGAACAGCATTTAGGTGTCTTTTTTGCAATGGAAAAGTATGATTTAGTAGGGGTTGAATTAGTTCCGAGAAAGGAGTGGTAACTAAACAAACCTAGTAGTCATTATAGTTGTTTAGCATTGCTAGGCATTGGATAATGAATGAGAGGTTTCAATCTTTCCAGGTCAGGTTGCAGAGAATCATTTTCTATTTTGTATCCTAGGTAACAAATGAATGTTTGATGGAGAAGACATTTGTCATCATTCAATGTAATGTTGAGACTCTTAATAACTGAAATAAATTGAGCTAAGTTCCCATCATCATCCTCTGTAGTTTTGTCAAGATAGCCGTGAACACCTTTGATATCATTGTTGGTAATTATACCACTCCTCACTCTTCGAAAAATGCTTATGGCATTAGTCACACCAAAGAGTAACCTTGTAAACTGGAATAGGTGTCCATGCAGTGTATAATTATTGTCATTGTGGAGTGGAATCTGATGGTATGCTGCTTTCATATCCAGTTTGCTGTAGAAGTTATTGTAGGAAATAGAACATACAAGATCTTCAATATTAGGAAGTGAATAGAGAAATAAATGAATTTGTAATGCTTTCCTCTCAATATATATCAGCAGTTACAGCCTGAAATTTACAGTGTTTGGTGAGGCTGTGTAGAATTGTGACAAAGTTCAATGTCTACATCTGGTTGTTGTTTCTGTGATGGCAATTGGAATCTGCAAAAAATTGTATTCTGCTGTTTAATGATGTGATTGAGAGTAACTACTGTAGTATTGCAGTCGATGCAATCGTCAATATAGCTGAAGATTGAAGGTGGGATGAAGTTAGTAAGCAGTCTTTGTTGTACAGTTGAGTCTAGGAATTCAGCAAAAAAATTCAGAATGTAGTTTTCCAGTCTGTCCACTCTATACTTGTATCTGATGAAGTGCCAAAGAAATTTTTTTTCCATTGTTATTGTTGTAGTTTTATTGCAAATGGCTGGCTACCAGCCTTCAACTAAAGTATACCAAAATGCACCTAGAACGCAAGTAGCAATAATGATTCCATAACACTCTAACTCTATATATTTGTTCATATAATCATCCACTGCTGCTGTCTTTAAGGCTTCTTTAATATACCATGCCTTTCTTCTCATTAGTGTTTTTGAAATTCTCTTGACATTGGCCCAAATGCATCGTATAGAGGTATATACTTCTCTTTATCTACTTTTCTGATCTGGTTCTCAATTATTCCTGATTAGTAGTTGACAAGTTTTTTTTATAGCTAACACATGGTAAAATCATTTGTATAACAGAGCTTCAAGAGATGTGTATCCTCAACAAACTTTATTTTAAGACACCCTCCCCCATACAATTTCCGTCAATGCTAATGTATCTCTTTGTACTTCATAACATAAGTATTGAAGTTCACCTATTCTAATTTCAATGCCCGACATTTGACAATAGTTTTCACTTGGGTCTTACAGAGTGGATTCTTCTGCTAATGTGCCAATTCTTTCCTATGATGTATGTGGAGATTTCAGTAACTGTCATATTTCATTTCATTAATCTAAGCAGTATATTCAATCATTTATTCAAATTACATCAATTATATTCACCTCTCTGCTAAGAATATAACCCTAAACTCAGTTTTAGATTTCTTACATATCCAGAACTTGTACCTATTTTTTGTACACCTATGACCAATCTGGATGATCCCCTTACAACACACATCTAGTTTACACCTATGACAAATCTGGCTGATCCCCACCTTACAACACACATCTAGTTACCTATCACTTAACATATCTACTACTATTTTCTTTGCTTTATTCTTTCTCTAGCTATCCTAAAAACAACACTGAAAATAAAAATGGCAAAATTGTTTGATGATAGTCAGGTAATGCTCACACCTGATAAATGGTCAGCACAAACCTGATGCATGCTAGACTTGTTAATACAGTTGATAGTCTCAGGAAATATGTGGCTTTGCATGATATGTCTAGTTAGCTTTTACATCTGGATGTTCTTCCTATTAGTAGCTATATGACTAAGTTGAGTGGGTGTGATTATTTCAGCACCTGCACTTCAAAGTCAAAACATTCTTCATTTATATTGGTTTTATTTTAGTGTATGTTCTAGAGAGATGACTTTCATGGCATCTGCTCCCGGGTGGAATTTGGCAAGAAGGAAGACAAGTGGTAAAGAGATAAATATTTCTGATAGACAGTAGCTTTCTTAACTGACTTGCATTCTGACTAAAAATGAGATATTTCCAAGTTAAAATATATACTCAATTTTTCTCTTAATAGAAAATGTTAGAAAACAATACTGAAATCCTTAAAAATGCCTGAGACCCTATCTTGAAGAAAATAGTATAAGACATTCTCTTAAAAGAACTGAACAAGCAACAGGAAACATTTTGCAGATGAAGCTTTACAACAATATCTGTATCATGCATGATGTCTTGCATTATTGGTCATCTGAACAAAGATAGGCATAATGAATGGTCAGTTCACACTCAAAATATCAAGTGCCAAACATAAAGAGGGTATAATCACTGAAGAAAACCCCAGAAAGAAGAACATTTTAAAATTCGAGTGATGCACACTCAACATTTATTTTATATAGGATATTGAATCATACTGCATAATATATATAATACAAAGCAAAATCTGTAAGTAGTGGAAAATGCTAAAATTACTTTGTTGTCAGTTCTTAATATCACATAAGCCTATATATATATATACATATATATCATCGTCATCATCATCGTTTTACATGCTGGCATGGGTTGGACAGGTGATTTCGGACTGAGTCAGTTCATTTTTGGAGTTGCCACTCTCCAAGACGGGTCTAGGAACCATATCTCGCTGGTATGTCTCATTTGGCTTGGTTTCTATGGCTGGATGCCCTTCCTATCACCAACCACTTTACAGAGTGTACTAGGTGCATTTATCATGGCACCAACACTAGAAAGGTTGTCATGTCCATGACACAACTAAAGTCCTTTCTACCCTATGTTTTTTGTTCGATTGTCAACCACTCTACAGAGTGTACTGGGTACATTTTATCGTGGCACCAACACTAGAGAGGTTATCATGTCCACGATATGACTAGAGGGTCCCCTCTACCCTCTCCATTCAGCTGCCAACCACTATACCTAGTGAACAAGTTAGTGTGACTGGATATGTCACTCTCCAAGCAATGCTCACTGGAGAAGTTTAATTCAGCATTACAAGCTAATGAAACACTCAAATATTTTATAGTATTGTCACTGCGGGACATAGTTAGGTAGACTGGGCCATTTAAGAGATAAGTACCTTGGCCAGATACAATGTAGTGCAATGATAGCATTTGAACTACCAAATTCATGGTTGATCATCTGGTACCTTAATAAAAAAAAAACTAAGTAAAAATGAAATAGTTGTTTAGCATATCCAAGTACAAGATTGTGTCAAATGTTCATATCCAACTGTAAAAGCACTTCTTCCTTTCATCCTTCTGGAGGCAGGATAATTATATAAGCACCAGTAATATACCAAATTGATTCAATTGATTATACCATGTCTAACATAAAGCGGCCTAGTACCTTGTCAAATAAAATCAACAGTTTAAAATAATTTAATAAAGAGCATTTATGTTTAGGCAAAATATCTGGCATGTTCAGTATGTGTTTCTTACGAAGTAGATTTGTAACACTAATGAACAGTTTTAAGAAATAGGATAATTATAATTGTTTATGAGAGTGGCAGAGACAGAAGAATGCTGAGCTAAATGCTTAACAGTATTTATTTTTGTCCCACTACATCAGTGGTTCTCAAATATTTTTAAGTTCACACAACATAGATATAATAATGTTAACTTTGCAGCACACTTGCCTTGACCCTACATCCAAAAAGTGGTTGGGCTTTTTTTTGTAGGAAATATGAAATAAATTAATTTGTGGATATACTATATAAAAATAATAGCTTTATGGCATACTATTGTGTCGAGGTACACAATTTGTGAACCACTGCTCTAAACTTGAGTTTAAATCATGTTGAGGTCAATTTTACCTTTCATTGCTCTTTGATATATATACAAGAAAGTACCATTTAAGTACTGGGGACAATTCAATCAATTACACTTCTCTTGCAAAATGTGTTGCTTTATACTAAAATTTGTAAGAAAACATTTTTTTTTGTTCCCTTTGCTCTAATTATTTAAAAATGATTTTGGCACTTCTAATTTGGTTTTTCTAAAGTTATTTCAACATTGCATTCCCTAACTAGATTTTAAGACTCGAAGAATCGAATGCATTTTTCAAAGAGGGAAGAAGTTTGAACAATTTTCAACTCATAATTTTTTGCTTCTGGCTGTCCAGGGAAATACGGGGAGATGTTGGGTTTTAATTTGAAAATGCAATAGAATGTAGGATACAAAATATTGCGTGGAGCTCTGATGAATATACCTTGCCTTTGTGATTTAGATCAATTCCTGACCAGTGTCCTTTATGCTTTTTCTATGGCTACTAGAACTTATTGGTTACACCACTATCTTCATCTATTGTAGCTGCCTCTCTGCTCTTTGTGCACAACCTTCACATTGTATTTCTATCCCTAAACCTCTCAGCAAACATTATATGCAATATTTCATTCAAATGTATGTGTATGCTTGTATAAAATACAGATAAGCTCCCAGAAAGGTAATTCTGGGACTCGATTTTCATTCCTGGTGGTAGCTATTTCAATTGATTTATTTTGCTAATGTGTTTGGGAAATGCAAGAACATCACAACTTTTATTTACGTATCCACTGATTACTAATAAAGCAGATAATACAGACATTTGATATTCATCTTTTTCAACTGTATGTGAAATAAATACATACTTTATTTGTGTATATGAACTTTGTATAAACCATATGTAGATGTGACATGGCCAATTGGACAGGGTATCAGACTGCCTGTTCAAGGGTCATGAGTTCAAATCCCCTGCTGGCATTTCATTGTGTTTCTAGTTAGAACATTATATCCCATGCTGCTTTAGTTCACCTGTCAGGAATAGTTACCAGATCAATTTGGAAATGTTTAGCCTTGGACCAGAGTCTACCAGAGACCTCGTTCTGCCGTGCCATTGGATCTGGACTTTCATTCTGATTACAGTTCTGCTTTAAACTCATCATGCACAGAGAATCCACTACCAGATTGATAATTTCCTCGACCATAAGAGATTTCTGCCATGTCAACATATCTCATATTTAATGATTACGGTTTCTTTTTCAACTATCATTTTAAGAAATACTTTTGTTTTTAAAATAATTCCTAAATATTGATTTCTTTCATAGGTGCAAGGCCAATTTTTGTAAAAGATGAGTGTAGTATAGTCAATGGAATAAACCCTAAGGTATTACTGGCACTTTTTTTTAATAATCAATCCTAGCATGACGAAAGACAAAGACGATTTGAACTTTACAACTAAATAGAATTAAACTAAATTCTGTAATGCATTTGGCCTGGCACTGTTTAAGCTATTGGCAATATCCTAGAATCTCTAAATATCATAGAAGTTGTTTTCTTCAGTAGTATTAGCTTTGCTGAAGTTTCTATCATTAGAACAATAGGCTCAACAGGGAGAAAAAATACAGTTTTGATACTATCGTTTTAAAAGATCATATACAAAGTTCATGAGGAGAGTTGAATCCAATGAAACAGGAGAAGATTCTTTTTTACAAGCATTTATATATAATATTGTACAACTCTTTTACACGATGAATGTAATGATTCAATGAGCTTCACATTTTTATTTTATTTTACCTGTTTTCAAATTGTTCTTAGAAATGGTGTATGAATAGTTCTGGGTATGGCCGGGATAATCAGTGGTCAAGGTAGTTGGGCTGTTATAGTCAATGAGACAAAACTAGACTCTCAGAAGTGATAATATTTAAGTATAACAGTGGTTATAATTTAGTTTGAGTTTCTGAGAAACAGGATGGATGGTAATGGGTGTTAATGGTCATCCATGACAGAATGGTACTTATAGGATATTATTTTATCTGACACCCAGTCAAAGACTGAGTGTCACATATCAGAGACTCCCTAACATTTCAGAGGCCCACAGCTTAAATGTCCGATCATAGGAAGATGATGCCATATATTTGAGATCTGGTGAGATGTCAAAACCCATGATTTTGCCTTCGTGACCAGCAAGTGTTTTCATTGGTGACCATGTAGGGTGAGTCCAGATCTAGAAACATAAAAACCAAACAAAAACATAAATTAAGCATTTCAAATATTTGTAGATGTGATTAGGTACATTGTAAATCAGGAGTCTCCAACAGTTAATCTGCTGGCCGATTGTCATTCACGGGATGTAAACAACAACCACCAATAAGACTTTGTGGAGACACACGCAAGCAAGCACGCACACACACACACACGACAGATCGACCAATTTCACTCACAAGGCATTGATCGGCCCGAGGCTATGGTAGAAGACACTTGCCAAAGGTGCTACACAGTGGGAGAGAACCTGGGACCATGTGGTTACGAAGTGAACTTCTTACCACACAGCCATAATATTTCAGATCTAAACAGCTACTGGCTCTTTACAAGGCCCAAATGTTCACCAAAAAGGAGTACATCTTGCACGACTCATATCTGAACATACTGGACCATTTCTGGGATTAACTGGTCACTTAATAGACAAATCCACACACATAATATAGTCCCTAACCTTCTATTGTGTTGTGTACTTATTTTATTGCAATGACTTCTGTTGTTTTGAACATACCACTCTCAATTAACCCTACTCAGTATATTCACTTTACTTCTCTTCATAAATCTCCTTTTATCAAATCCAAGAGACTGTATAAAGCACTTTTTCTGAGCCTTTCTTCCTGTAACAGCATCCCCATCTCTCTCTGCCCATGTATTCATTCCATTTATCAACTTGGAACAATTTAAAGTTAACATTAACTTTACGCAGTCATCCAGATGCCCCATTCAGGAAGGCTTAAAATGGCTATGGACATTGTAATTTAAACAATGAAAAAAAAAATCACCTGAAAGGTTTCTCTTGGACTTTATATAGTAAATAGGAAGATTCAACAATAAGAAACTTTTTTTTTGTAACATAAGCTCAACCTCCATAAACACCACACTGCATACAGTTTCTTGAGTTCTGCAATATCAAAACTTCTTATCTCACAGTTTTTTTCTTTCTAACTCCATCATACCACATACAGATGTAACACACAGGGTAAAACCAAACCAAATAAGACTAATCAAACAGCCCTACTACTCCAGTGAAGATATAAAATCAAGCTACTGACCTTAGATGTGTTATCATATGAAGAAGTTACCAAGTAGTGACCATGGTCAGCTGTAAATAAATATATAGAAAACAATCAAACAAAGGTCATGTAAAATATCTTCAAAAATATTAAGCAAATAAAATAAATTTTCATCATCATTATAATCACCACCATCAACATGAATACTACCAGTAACGCCATCACCATCACTAGAATCATCAATAAGTACAACATGACAGATCTTATAATGATTATTCTCATATTATTAAGTAGAGTAGGCAGTAGAATGCTAGATAGACCTGATTTCAAATCCTAGTGGATAGGTTATCCTGGTACACTGAGAACTAGTCCCAGCTTTGATTACGAACTGAAACCATTTCATTTATGATGCTAAGGTTCTTAGGAAAGGAACAAATGCCACAACTATCCGTTATCTCTCAGCTACAAATCTGAGGAGTAATGCCAAGGTTATCTTGAAAAGAAACGTAGCATAAAGCCAATACAAACATGGACACCCTACCTATTTCAAGAAAGAAAAAAGAAACACATCAACCCCTAAATTCTCCCAAACTACTCCAAGAATACCTATATTTAAAAAACTGTCCATTCCACATCCAAGATACTTGTCTTTCTCAATGAAGTACAGCTTCTATATTTGAGATGGCATACCATCATTATCACTGAAATCTTAAGCAACACATTCAGAAGATCCTCTATTGCCCTTCTCTCAACTTCTTACCACTTTCTCTCTAAGTCCAGCACTAAAAATTACACTCTCTCCGAGAATTGCTTCATTACGGAACACTCTTCTATCCTAGACTTTGCAATGACCTCCACTCATTCACTCCACCTTTCAGCTCTTACATCACAACAAAAAGAAAAACATAACTTATCAGAGTTGTCCATTACCATCACTTACATGCAATAATAAGAAATCAAAACAAAAAAATCAAAAGCTTTGGGACCTGATAAAATCACAAGCATACACCTAAAACACTTAGAACCTGAAGGAATTATTGCACTCACCATCATCTACAACTACTTATACCAGCAAATCCCATAATCTAGAAACTGGGCAAAAATCATCACAATTCTAAAACCCAACAAAAGCGCAAACGAAGTAGCATTGCACAAACCCATCACCCTCCTATGCACACCATAGACATTTTTAGAAAGACTCATCTTTAATATCACTAACTCACATATTCCTCTCTCCATATTACTACTGAGTCAGACTACTACACTCAACCCCCACACTACTCATGAACATTACACAAAGGATACATGCATAACAGCTTAAAAAACAAAAAAAAGCACGCCATTCTAACAACTGTCTAAATCAGGAAAACTTTCAACTCCATACTCCGCCATCTACTTATACATAAAATACTCCAACACCTCTTTAAAACACAAAATGATGGCTAGCTAGCAACTTGCTTGTCAGGCTTGGCAACCTATGTAGTGTATGAAAACACAACATCCAGATATTTGCAATTTCCTGAATGGAGTACAGCAAGGATATCTCCACTCACCTACTCTTTTTAACCTATACCTACACGACTTTCTCCACACCTCAAAACATATACACATTTTCATACACAGATGAGATTACACATCCTCCCACCATTCTCCAGACACAGTAGCACACCTACTCCAATCTTACATAAATCATCAGACTTAAATAGCACCTACAAAATCCAGTCTTACCAGTAACACCAGAGCACATCAAATACAACCAACATTATACAAACAGAAGACAAAAATACTATGGTTACATACAACACTTCTACATTCCCAGCACACATAGAAGACATAGTAAAGAAAGCAAAACAATGCACATACATACATAGAGCACTGACAGGTACCACATTTGGCCAACAGAAAGAAACCATAACAGTAGTGTACAGACAATATATTAGATCTATCATATATTGTGCCAGCCCTGCTTGGGACCCAATCTCTCCACAACAAATCAATAAAATTACAAAGAACATGAAACAGCACATTTTGCTTCATCACAGGTTACACACGGACCACACCCATAGACTGCCTATATAAAGAAATAAAAATACCGAAAATGGAAGACCATCTGGACAAGCAAGGGGCATAGTTTGTTGACCTAGCAAACTCCAACCCTCACAGCCTTTTCCACTACATTCAAAATCATCCCCAAATACTATTACAACTGCAACGTAAGAACACTATATCTCCCACCTATCCCAGATAAAAAACAAAAACACATATGCACAGAAAGAGCTGCAGTATCAATAGCATTATTAAACCCAAACACTGTGCTGGGATGCATGCCACCAATGATAGAGTGGACAGTGGAAAGACTATGTATCCAGACTGCCACACTGTACCCCATATGATTAACTACTACATGTTGGAGTCTGCAGTTTGGTTGTCAGCTATGTGGAGACAGGGTATATCTGGAACAATAGGTCTGTGGGTCTCACCTAGTTGTTCAACTGACTACCTACATGCCATACATTTGCTAGATCTTGTGTAGGATGACACAACACCAACATGCAATGATAACGTCCACCACTAATATGGAGAAAATAATGAAGGATGGGTATGGATGAATGGCAGCAGATTAATTCCAACACACCCCAGCATGATAGTTATAATAATAATAAGAATGACAGTGATACAAATGATGATGATGGCTGTAAGAGGCATAATGAAATTGAAGCAAAGATAGCTACACTAACTGCTTACTTACGTTGGAATTTCACATGTGAAACAAGGTTGGTGTGAGCAGGAATGGTGTAGACGCATTTGTGTTGACGGATATCCCATAATCTTGCTGTGTTGTCTTCACTGCCAGTTGCAATGTGGAACCTAGTTAGAAACATGACAAATTAACAGACTGATTTCCTTTTACTGTACAAGAACGATAATAAACTCGTGAAAAACAGCTACATTTGTCTTTAATGACATTTATTTTATGGTTTCAGTCAGAAAGAAGTGACTATGCCCATGATCTTTGCAGACCCCTCAAGATTGGCCAGATTGATGCAGTTGATGTTCAGCTTGAATAAATGTAAGTCAACTGCAGGAAAAACATGGGCGGGTAGGGAATCCCAGAGGGTTGACATCCTGGGTAGGAAGGACTGGGCATAGTGGTTAATGTGGGACCTGGGAGGGAAGGCACAGAATGTGTGACGAATGGCTTGAGTGGAAATGGTGTGCAACTAGCTAGTTCTGAGGAGCAGATATTGTTTTAGTAGCAGTAGCAGTGGAAGAGTGAGGAGACAGCAAGTCTGTCTGTAGGCTACAGGTTAGAGTGTGTTGATGAATCCTGGCCAATCAGCCAGACAGACATACACATACATATTATATACATGTATTTGCTGTTTTCTTATCATAGTCCTCTATGGCTGTGAGATCTGGACCATATGCTGCAGACAGGAACACTAGCTCCAACACATTCTACTTCCACTATCTTCAAGTAATCTTTAACCTTACCTGGAAGGACTGTGTCCAAATACACAAGTCATTGAAATTTTAGGCACTACAGTATATACTACTCCATGCCTGTCTTATGGTCTGGGATGTATGTGCTGTATATGCAACAGACACTTGCCAAAGGACATACTTTATGGCACGTTAGTAGTTGTACAATAGAGATGCAAGTGCCAAAAGTGCGGTTTTATGAATGTCTTGAAATGAGATTTCAATGTAGTGGGAGTCTTCATAGGTGACAGAAATAAACTGAATTTATTGTTGACATTCATCACTCACTTCCAGTACTCCCTCTTCTATTACCCTGTCTCCATCCTATCACTCCCTCTTACCCCCATCATGCTGTTTCTATTCAATCTCTTTACCAACAATCGTCACATAGTTGACTACAACCCTCTCTCTCCCTTCCATTACTCTCTCCTCTACCACCCTTTTGCTCCTATTACTCTCTCTTCTAGCACCAGCTTGCTCTGGCTCCCTTCCCACCAAGTTGTATGGGAAAAGAAAGGAACAAATGAACAAAGACAATGCAGGGATGAAGAGACTCTCTTTAGCTGGTGAACAAATGAACAGAGACAAAGTAGGGTAGAGAGGACTCTTTAGTCTAGCTGGGGACAAGACAAACTCTCTAGTGCTGGTGAAACAACACTCAGTAAAGTGGTTGGCAATAGGAAAGGCATCTAGCCTTAGAAACTATGTGAAAAATGGAATGTGCAAGCAAGACGTGGTTCCCGACTTGTCTATGAGAGCAGTACCTCTGAATAAGAACTGATTTAAACCGTGATGACCCATCTAACCGATACCAGCATGGAAAAGCAGATGTAAAAATGATGATGATGATGATGAATACATCAGAACATGATATCTCTACAATATAGCCATACAACACACCATTTCAATACAACTATACAGAGTCTTAAAAGCAGAGTACTCACCCATCAACGTTGAAATCAATATCTAACACAGACTTAAGATGTCCTTCAAGAAACATTACACATCGACCAGTTCGAAGATCCCAAACTCTTCCAAATCCATCAAGTCCTCTGAGGATTAATAAAAGGAGAAAGATTAAACAAAGTAAAATAAAGATAATTTTCATGTGAAGCCCCACCCTTGAGTGGAATTATTTTGGCCAATAATATATTATACACAGCTGATTATTAAGGTATAGCACAACTATTAGTCCATATACACTAAAAAGCAGAGCTCAAGCTTCTGGTGACAAAAGTATGTGAACAAATTTTGATTCACTGCTAGTAACTGTTTTCAATTCACTTACATCTCCAACACCCTTGAGAAGAGTATGGAAATCACACAATCTCAATTTGTTTCACCATAAACCAACAGCATTGTGTCTATGTAAGAAATCAGTGTTCTTAAGAAAGGCAGCAACATCACAACTCCCTATTCCTCCTCCCTTGAAAATCTCAGGCTTCATTCCCATGTAAGAAACATTTATTTCAAGCATAGGGACTAATATTCTGCTATTCTCATAGGGACCAATATTCTGTTATTCTCATGGTAATACATATACTAAAAAACATTTATACTACATGCCAAATTTCTATGGTTATACATGTACAGAAACCCTTTATACAAAATCATATTACATGACTACATACAATATCATGATTTCTATGATTACCCATGCAAAGATTATCTTTATACCATATATTATATATAATTTCCACCATTATATAAGTAAATTATTTGCGTCCTTACACAAAACACAGTGATGTTTATATTGTATTTCTGCTACACTAGACTAGCTTGCACCAATTTTATTTAACTTAAAAAATATTTATTTCTCTCTATTTCTTGTCACCATACCAATAACAATATCTCCCCATCCAATTCAGCTAAGTATTAAGTGTTATACAAAATGCTTTCCCACTAAACCTGTGTATGAGCTGTCTATTATTCAAATAGCTTCATTAATTACTAAACTTAAAAATTAGCATAAGCATAAACCACACTAACTTCATACAGCCAGCCTGCCTGTCAGATGCAGATGAGTTTTCTCAAATTAAAGATGCTGCTCTTCCTTACTGGAAGCTCTGTTCCTCCCACCACCAAGACATTCTTACAGAATTACTTATAATTGCAGGACTACTTTCTCACCCTATATTTGCTAAAGCATACTGTTAAGGAATCAATCACACTCATCCACACATAAGAATTATTATGTCTTTATGGAATCATAAACACCCACCCTGTACTAACTACCAATCTAAAAGATCTCCTCTAGTCAAACATGCCATCATAAGACACAAGAGGTGTGAGAAGGTTTATTCAAATTTTGTATTTTATCATTATTTTTATGGATATGCATATTAACTAAACTCTCACACTCACTTGCATTTGCCAGAGCAATGGTTTATTTAAGAGTGATTCACTTTTACTCTGTATTTGCTGAAATACTGTCTTTAAGGAAACCCTAATACTTAGCCTTTACTAGCCTGAGCACCAGCCTTAAAAAAATCACTAACATCTCATTAGAACACACATTTAAAGAAGCTCCTCACACCTTGTCCTTGATAGAGCATGGATTTAAGGAAACTCTCACACTTACCCTGTACTTGCCAGAGCACCATCTTTCTGGAAAGCAATGCAGTAGACAGGTTTACTGTGACCTTCTTGATGGAGAATTTCTTCCTGTACTTCCAGATCCCAGAGTCGCCAGGAATTGTCAAAACTGCAATAGCAAAGACATCAATATAACTGCAATAAGAGCAATAATAAACATTTATCATCATCACTATCTTCCTTGGCTTAATGCTAACTTTATTTTTGTGCTGCTCTGACAGAGCCAATTCCCATTGATCTGTGCTATTTCGTCTAACAGACCTAAAACTCTTATATCTGCTCAAAATCCTCTTTGTTTTCTCTAACCATTAGCATCAGCTTGCAGTACTTTTTCAGCCACATCAATATGCACCATATCATCATCATCGCTTTTACGTCCGCTTTTCCATGCTAGCATGGGTTGGACGGAGAGTTATTGAGGCAGAATTTTTA
>JAOPJM010000001.1:15378871-15391141 GCA_027124095.1 Muusoctopus leioderma
TATATATGTTTTTCTAATATATATATATATATATATATATTAGAAAAACATATATATGTTTTTCTTTTATGATATATATATATATATATATATATGTTTTTTCTTTTATAATATATATATATATATATAGCATACAACTGACTGAAAGTAGAAATAACTTTTCTTTATTATTTTCTATTATTTTTTTCTCACACTTTCTTTTTCAAAATTTCTTTTTCAAAACCTTATATAAATATTGAAGATGTTTTGTATCAGGAAGCACAGTTTTTTAAAAATTAATTTTATTATTGTGGATTTAAAAAAAAAAATTTTTTTTATACAAGAGTCGAGGCAGTATGGAGGTGGAGTAGAGAAGAAAAAATATATAATTGGTTCCTGGGGTTAAAAATTAGTTGGGAAATGATAATGTATTAATGGAAGAATAGAAGATAATAATAAAATAAAATATAAATTTGCAAAGTCAATAGTGACTCCACATTGAATTTGAAATGGGTTGGAGTCCTTAGATTCAATTAAAGCTGAGTTTATTAGATGTTTTTGAAACTAAAACTGATGTTGACCAACTCTGGCAAAAGATATAGTTTTAGGTTCATAGAGAAGCCCACCTACAATTTAGATCCAGTATATGTTGAAGGCTAATTACCAATGATTATGATTATGATGATGATGATGATGATGATGATGATGATGATGATGATGATAATGATAATGATAATGATAATGATGATAATGATGATGATGATGAAAATGACAATGATAATGATAATGGTGATAACAATGTTGAAGATATCGAACCCATGTCTCATAAATTCATTCATTCTCTCCCACCCATACCACAAAGATATAAAAAAAAAATGTTCTTTATAGTGGATTGTTAGAGTTAGTATTGCCTGCCCATCAAAAAAGGTTTTCTCCATGTCTGTTTGCCATCTATCTGGTAGGCACTGTGTCTCCATTTGGTAAGAATGAGAAATCTCTGGTTCAAAACAGACTGCGCAAGCAACTCGTGAGCTATCAATAACAACATAACAAAAACAGAATACAAAATACCATTCCTAAACTATTTAGGATTATTGCGACAGCTGGCCAGAGCTGTTTCTGTCTAGAGCTTTTTGCAACCTGGTGACACCCATCCTTTTTTGCCAGGTCAAGGCAAACAAGCGTGAAGCACTTTTCCTAAGGACAGTACAACACTTGTGATAAAATACAAACTCATTATTCATGAGGTGAGAGGCACACCATATCCACTAAGGTGTTACAAGACTCTAAAAACTACAGAAATAATAATGATTATTAATAATAGTAAATAATGGAAGAACATAAGATTTCTCTCAATTCTCTTCATTTTGAAAAATCTTTCTTATCAAACAATGTTGTTTATGATAGAAGTAGCCAAACTGACTAAAAAAAATGTATTAGGAATGAGGAGGAAAAATATTTTATTCAATCATTGCACTGTCTGAAGAAAGTATAAAAATTAATCTAAGTGGATAACCAATATTAAAAGATGATAAAATAGTCACACACACATTTATATACAAACATACATGGTAACACTTTCTTTGGAGAAAGGAAAAGCATTTAAAAAAATTAAAAATTTAAAAATACATTTAAAAATCTCAACCCATATTCTTCTGTTTCAATAATCAGGGGAAAAAAAAATTCTTTCAAATATATAAATACTTGCATACATTCTTTCTTTACCCACCCATGCTTAAATGCAAACAAGCATAAAAATTTCAAATATTAAAAAAAAAAAAAAAAAATTAGAAAAAAAAGCTTTTAAATATAAATACTTTCACACTTAACTCACTCCCATCTTAAATGCAAATAAGCATAACAATTCCAAATAAAGGGGAGGGGAAAAAAAAAGAAAAACACCTTATGTAAGACCGTAAAAAAGTTTTGAGCTGATATTAAAGATAATTATACAAGGCAACTGTGATGTTAATTGGTGATTATGAGAAGTTTTCTGTTATGTTTCTTTTGTGTTTTTGTTTTGCATGTGGACGTGACTTGGTTAGGGTAAAATGGAATTACACAAAAAGGGAGGGGAGAAAACCTGTACGGTTTGCACTGAAAGTGTTACGCATAATTGAAATGCGTATATACACACATACCCATAATGCTGGTGATCACAAGTACTTCAAAACCTTGCAGTAGATTTTAGAGTCTCTTTGTTTTGTTTTGTATTTCCTAGCAACATCGTCACAAATGATCATAGACAGAGAAAGAGAAATATATAAAAATACCTGAATGGGTCAACTCTGGGAATGTAGCACAATTGGTAAGCTATCTCTCTGAGCTTGGTACTCTAGTTCAGTTCCCAACTAGGGTGTTAGTTCCACCTCCCTGCCCCCGTTCCACTCTACAGGTTCACAGCTTCCCACTTTCCCACCTTTCTAGATAATAGTTTTAAAATGTTTAATTCATACAGTGGTAGTAGTAGTAATAATAATAATGGTTTGTTTTCACTATGCACAAGGCCAATTTTGTAGGGAAGGGAAAGTGTAGTTCATTGAATGAACAACAGTATGTTATTTGGTCCTGGTGGGATGAAAGGCAAAGCTGACTCCAGTTAGATTTGAGCTTAGAACAAGGCATTGAAGTTTGGATAGCAAGAAGCAGCCAATCCAGTTCTCTAGCAACTGCACTATCACTGCTTCTAGTAACAGTTGTAATATAACAATAATGATTTCTTACAGAAGCCTTGCATTTATTGAAAGAGGGGAAATGAATGTGATAACCAGAGGCATGCCTTTCCCCTTGATCCTTTTTAATGCAGATGAAACAAGGATGCACATGCGATTCCTTGAGAACTCAATTCTGCACCATGGCACCCATGACATTAATTAATAATGATAATAATAATAATAATAATAATGAAAATAATAATAATAATAATAATGATAATAGTAATTTCTTTTTGACTAGGCATAAGGCCAAATCTTGTAATGGAGATTTTAGTCAATTGACTCAATCCTTATATTACTGGGATTTGAACTTTGGAAAGTGAGGCACCAAATTTGACATTTATAGCATCTCTTCCAACACTTTACCATCTTTAATAATAATTATAACAACAACAATAATTTCTTTTCTCTAGACACATGGCCAATATTTTTGTAGGGTAAAGTGTAGAGTTGAGTCGAGATTGAATTGACACCAGCAAATTACATGTACTTACTTTACACCCCCCCCCCCACCCGGGGATGAAAGGCAAAGTCAATCAATCAACTCTGGTGAGATTTGACTCAGAACCAAGATGGTCGAAACTAAATATTCTAAAACATTTAGTCTAGTGATGGATTATCTTGACCATTGCTTTTAAATGTCCTTTATGAGAGCCACGGAAGAGAAGGAAATAAAATGTGGTGAACGAGGCTGAGTGGAGGGAGAGTAGGGCACTGTATCAAATGCAATGAGGTTGCTACATTAATACTGGTTTTGATTGTAAGAGTAACCTGTTTGACCTTGACTAGACATCTGGCTATTAGGCATGTGTGACTGACCACTGTTGCTACTTCCACCACCGCTGCTATTACTGTTGCTGCCAACACCTCCGCTGCCACCACCACTCCCACCGCCCCCACCACCTCCCCCACTTACACTGTTGCTCATACTGTTTGGCTGTTGCATTGAGCTACTTCCTGACACTGGCATTTGGTTTTGTCCACCCATCTGATTACTGTTGGGATTCATTTGCCCACCACCACTAGGCCCCATCGGACCAGGAGGGCCAGACATGGAAACTGGGGTACCAGACATAGAACCAGACATGGAAACAGGAGGACCAGACATGGAAACAGGAGGACCAGACATGGAAACAGGTGGACCAGACATGGGGCCTGGTGGTCCTGACATGGGGCCTGGTGGACCAGACATGGAGCCAGGTGGACCAGACATTGAGCCAGGAGGTCCGGACATGGAACCAGGAGGACCAGACATGGACCCCGGAGGACCGGACATGGACCCCGGAGGACCGGACATGGACCCCGGAGGACCTTGCATGGATCCCGGAGGACCTTGCATGGATCCTGGTGGGCCTTGCATGGAACCGGGTGGGGCTTGCATGGAGCTGGGTGGGCCTTGCATGGAGCTGGGTGGGCCTTGCATGGAGCTGGGTGGGCCTTGCATGGAGCTGGGTGGGCCTTGCATGGAGCCGGGTGGACCTTGCATGGAGCCAGGTGGACCTTGCATGGATCCTGGTGGGCCTTGCATGGCACCAGGTGGGCCTTGCATGCCACCGGGCGGACCTTGCATGCCACCAGGTGGACCTTGCATGCCACCAGGTGGGCCTTGCATGGAGCCAGGCGGGGCTGACATGGAACCAGGTGGGCCCGACATGGAACCAGGAGGAAGAGGTCCAGAAGGTGGCATACCTGGTGGACCTTGAGGAGGTCTATTGTAAGGGTTGTAGCGTGTTTGAGATTGACCACCGCCAGGGTAGTTTGTGTACTGTGACTGTGGGGACATGTTGGGTCCAGGTGCTGGACCTGCACCAGGTCCTGGAGATTGACTGTAGCCTGGTTGTTGAGTGTAAGACTGCTGTCCTTGACCCTGAGTGTATGGTGGCTGTGAATTGTATTGCTGCTGAGCATAAGCTTGCTGCTGACTGTACTGCTGACCTATCAAGAAAAAAAGAATCTATATTAGAGAAAATTTGATCACTGAAACAAAATAATAGGGATTCATTCTTAATAGGTTAGCATATCATCTACAGTAAAATTTTGCATTTTCACAACATCAAACAGACATAGCATATGCCAAACAGCAATGACACGTTTAACAAGCTCGTAAATTCTAAAATATGTATAAATGTTGCAGTTACTTTGATTAGACACATTCAAAGATCAGAATTTATTACTATCTCCAATAACTTGATCATAAAATTTTACAAAAGTATACTGAGCCAAGTAGAGTCCAGTTGTCTTGTTTTAAGGGACCCAGCATAATAGCTGAGGTAGGTTTTCAACATATGACTCATGGAACTAGCTCCTTAAATGCAATGACAGTGCATTTGTTGTTGAAATAAACAATGTGTAAAACATATATAAAAAAACCCACGCTCTTCCTTGATTTTCTTTCTTTAAACTATTTCCACACTAAAGATCTGTTAAAAATTCCCCCCACCCACCTTTCAACTTTTAAACTACATATTGTAGTCTATTAAGAAATACTGAAATTCCTGCATACTTTTTAAAGAAGGATATCAGTGCTGTTCAATAGAGATCAGATAATTTGGTAATACGAAAGTGTAGGACAAGCATACTTCATTGAAATCAGACTAAGCTTAATTTAGAGGGCTAGACTTAACTAAAGGATTTTCCTACTCTATCGTTTTCTATATTCAGAATATCTCCTGGAAAAAGCATTTGACCAAACAAAGACTATACAGCAATCTTCATGCAATCACTGATGTCATTAAAGAGAGACATGCGTTTTGTGAGATATTGCTGGAGTACTAAGTAAAAACTCATTAATGATGTACTTCTATGGACAGCCTGACATGCATATATTTGGGCTAGCTATCGCGACCAGCTCTGTATGGACACGAGATGTTGCTTTGCTGACCTAAATTCTATGCAGGATCGTGATGGGTGGGGTGATTATGTCAGGCAAAACTGAGTAAGCTCGACCAGATGATGATGATTTTCTATAAATAATAATATCAGTAAAACTGTTAGAAAAGTTTAATTTTTTTATCTGGTCTCAAAAAATTTTTACCTCTAAGGCAACACTTGTCCTTCTTCACATTTAAATGATACATTGTAAAATCCACTGCTATGTGATGTCTATCATTAACTCTTCAACTCTATGGTAGCTGCCACTGAATTAATCTACACTACCAGCTCATAAATATCTAGATTTCTTGTATCAAACGTTTTTTATTTTCCCGTTTTCTGAATCATCAAACTAAGTACATCAAATCTTTCTCATTTCAGTTCTTCTTATTAGAGTGCCTACCCCTTTCCTGTCTAAGAATGAAACAGAAGAACTCTCACAGTTTTTCCACTGTAGTTAATTATACTTGATCCTCTACAGCCCTATGTTAGTTTTAATCTGTGAAATGATTGCAAATACTGTCCATCCCTTGGGTATATTTCAGTACCCAAATCATGCAGACTAGGATGCAGAAATATAGACAAAAGTAAAGGGTAGTACACTTGATATAAACGATGCCTGTACTACAGAAAATTTAGAGAAAAGTATTTTATAATATTTTCAGCTAAAATTTTAATTATGCAGATGAAACAAATCAAAAAGGGGGATGGTATGACTGTCGTTAGTTTTATATGATTGCTTACTCTTTCAGTTCCCATAAGCTGTCAGAAGTGACAAGAGTATAAGAGAAGTGACGTAGATACAAGTGAGAATCAAAATTTACCAAAGACTTATCTCTTCAGGAGGTTACCTCTAATGAATAAATATTTAACCCTGTAAATTTAATTACAGAACTAATTAAATACTTGTACAAAATAGAAGTATTTCAAATATTTCTCAATAAAATCATTAATTAATATAAAGGGTTTTGAGGGAATAAATCAATAAAAAAGAAAGAGAAAGTAAATGGAAAGTTAGAGTTGATAATAAATAATCCCCTTCCCGAATTTAAAAAAAAAAAAAATCATTTTTCTGAAAGTGTCTTTCACCTTGCATATTGAGCCTACCCTGAGATGGCGATCTCCTATAGGCATTGGGTGGTGGCATTGCTCGTGATCCCATTGGTTGATTTGGAGGTGGGGGTCCTGGAGAAGGACCACTCATCATAGGATTGTTGCCAGCTTGACTCTGTTGCATCATTGACTGCTGTGGTGGCATAGCCTGACCTGGAGACATCCCTGGAGGAGCTGAAGAAGGTTGTGACATCATAGGCTGTTGGGGACCTGGATAACCCTGTGGACTTTGGGGAGGAGGCCCTTGTTGCTGTTGAGACATAGGTGGACCATAACCAGGTTGATTGTTCATAGCATTTGGAGTATTCATTGGAGGACCTGTGAAGAAATGAAAATATATCAACGATGCATATAGTTTACTGATTCAGATATGTACACAACTAATTTGTTAGATTGAAACAACAAATGTTTTCTTGGTTTCTGTGAATTCTATTTACTAACAAACATCAACCTCTAATATATGTTCTTTTAGCTCTCATAATTTAGCCTTGGCTTTACGATGTTTTTATCAACAAGAAATAAATTTTCCCTTTCATCTTGATATGTACTCGTAAGATAACACCAAAGTGCCAAAAAATATATCCAATCAAAGAATCAGACACGTTTTCTTGATGGTTTGTGTTGGGCAAAAAAGTACTCTTATGTGCTAGTAGGTGATAACTTAGGCAGTGTCAAAGAAAGAATTCCTAGAGTGATGTGCTTGGGCTTGGGTAGAGAACTTAGATTCAAAAGAATTGACTAATAGACACAAATTCAGATAGACCCATCCAATTTGTATCAACACAGAGAAATAAATTTAATAAAAAAGAATTATGATGACAAAGAAAATTATTTAAAATTTGACAATCAAAACGACAATGTTTAAATTTTTATCGAGAAAAAGATATTCAACAACTTTTAACATCAGAAATACCAAATTCAGAATTACCTGCACGCGATTTCCCTTGAGTCATCATAGCTTGCTGTTGTTGATTCATCTGTGGCCGAGAATAGCCTGGCATAGATTGTTGAGGTCCATTATAACCAGGCTGGCCACCAGCAGATGTCATTGGCATACCAGAACTACCTGCTAATGGAAGAGTCTAGAGGCTATTTATAGTTTCACAGTAAATAGATTTGTTGGGCTACAAAAACTATGGATATTAAATAGATTATTGATAATCTTGCACAATTAGAATAAACAATATATAACAAGAACAGAATAAACTTTCTATGACTTTTATATCAATCCTTCCTATGACTTATATCCATTCTTCCATACTACCATGGCTGGGATTGATTTTGCATATCTAACGTTGGATCTCTTACTTTTAAAGCTAGAATATTTTCCAATAAATTGCTTGTTGTCTGTACATATTGATTTACACAAGAGTTAATGACTTATCTATAGATACTAGCCTCACACTACCTTAAATTTACTCTAATGATTTAACTGTTGTTAACCTCACTGCTGATGATACATAAACACAGTATCCCGTGTCATGCTGACCTCCTGAAGTACAAAGCTACTACTAGCATACATAATAGATTAAACATTGTATCCAACAGAATTAGGGATTTATACTATAATAAAAAAAAATTAAAAAAAAGAAGAAATCTGAAGGCTGGACTTCTTAAAGGAAATAGTCCTCTGTACTTACAGAAAAAATTACTGCCATAAGTAAACATTTTACAAAAAGGATACAAGACCCCTTACTTTAAAAGAGGAAAGAACTTTTAATCCTAATAAGGATTTCCAACACAGGCACACAACCATACAATTTGTGGAAGGGACAGTACTTGATTGCTACTTATTTTATCGACCTCCAGAAAGATAAAGGCAAAGTCAACTTTGGCAGGATTTGAACTCAGAACATAAAGGGACATAAGTAAATGCTGTCAAAGGCATTTTGTCCGATGCTCTACTGTTTCTGCCATCTCAAGTGCCAGTCAACAGATTCACATTAGTCAGGTAAATATGATGGTACTAGCTGCTGCAACTATACATCATACCTCCTACTAAGTTCATGACAGCTGGCAGGACCTGTAATACCAATGATATCTAACTACTTTAGCTTTAAATCTTCAGGTTCTGTATCATATGCATCCAAAAGAGCCAATCCTAAATGTTACAAGGCTTAGTGAAACTAGCTAAACATGATGCAAACAGACAAAAAAACAAACAATTAAAGGTACAAAATTACAATTCTCAATAGATTTATAACCATTTTCCTATATGAGTCAAGTTAGATTTTACACCCTCCACTATCAAATGAGAGTTGTACTTTCTTTTAGTCAGGTAAATTGAGACAAACTGAGTTTTACCTTGAAATAAAACACAATGGCTATAACACATCAATTTATTATTAATTTTTTCAATCTAAGGTAAAAAAAAACAAAAACAGAACAGACCTGGTGGTGGAGCATTCATTTGGTTTGGAGGCATATTTCCTGGCCTTGGCATCTGATTCATGGGGGCTGAGTTATTAGGAGGAGGTCCACCAGGGTTTTGCCCTCCAGGCATACCTTGGTTGGGATTTACCTGGCCAGGAGCCTAAATATATAAAGTTTAATCATAATAACACAGACTAAATGCATTCATTAACGAACAAAATGAAGTAACATAAGTACAAGGACTTTTCTTATTTCTTGCTTCGTTTTACTGTTATACACCTTGTTTGATAAGAGCTGCTTAACTATAAAATAGTTGTCCCTTACATCTTCTGGTACCATACCAGCTGACGATATGTCTCTTTTAAATTGATTAAAAGATAATATCTGGAATTTTCTTTATCAGAACAGTTTAATCAATTTAAACGTTATCAATTACTGAATTAAAATGGACATGATAGCTGGACCAGACAAATTTGATATTCCAACAATGTCGCAAGTTAAAGGTATGGAGAAAGGGATTCAAGTATATATCATTATAGCTGTGGGCAGGGTATTATAGAGTTAAGATATTACAGACACATCTATTATTTATGATTGTTATCTGTATTGTTCCAGCTCTCATCTAATCATTCTATCTTCTTAACCAGTACAATTAAAATAATTTTATGTTTCTAAGTAGGCCGAAATTTAATTTTAAATATAAAATCTGTAAAATTATTATCAAAATTGCATAATACGCATTCAGTAAGCACATGTGTATGTCATGTTTGTTTACTACTTGTCTCTCCAGACAAATGTGTGCTATTCTATATCTGAACAAAGAGGACTAGTCATTTTTCATTTAAATGAATGAAATGGAGATAGAAGGATGTGAGCTGAGCTTCAGGTGGCCTATCATAGAGCTAAGATATTACAGATATTCTTCACAAAAGCTCTCACAGAACCATCATTAGCCAAAGCTCCCTCAATCCACTTACATAGCAGAGACAAACCTTTTATTTCCAGTAGCCTTAGAATGAGAGGTCCCTTCTTAAATCATGCAGAGATGTGGCTTCTCAGCTTATCTGCAAAGGTCGACCAAACAAACCCAACAGTATAATCACATGGATAAATAGATTCCGCAAGCTGAAGTGAAGACAACCTGTATAGGAGAGCAGGTACCTTGAATAAAAACTGATACAGAGGGTAGAGGGGGCATGCAACAAGGTGCGATACTATGAGCCCTGGTGATAGCTGTAACTAATCCTCTCCACATATCATGAAACAACCATTAATCCTAGTGACCTTAGACTGACACTGTGAGCCCTGGTGGTAGCTATAATTAATCCTCCCCACATCACTGAGACAACTGTTGTTCCCTGTGGCCATAGACAGCCACTGTGAACCCCTTGTTAACCACACCTCTTCCCTACATAATGGAGAGACATGTTTAGGAGAGCAGACACTCTGAATAAAAACTATGCTGGGTAAAGGGGATTCTTTACTCCTTCAGCACACAATCTCTCTAATACCGGTGGTACTATAAAAATGCACCCAGTCTATGCTGCAAAGTGGTGTGGTGATAGGAAGGGCATCCAGCAGTAAAAACCATGCTAGAAAAAAGGAAGGAACAGAGGCGATGTAGAGTAGAGGGGACTCTTTGTTCTTGTTGGAGACAGCCTCTCTATTACTAGTGGCACAATAAACTGCAACAGTTGATGCTGAAAAATTGTTGGTGATAGGAAGGGCATCCAGCTGTAAAAACCATGCCAAAAACATGACATACAAAAGAAAAATGGCCAAGTTCCTCTGCTGCTGCGTGTCATATGACAAAGTCGCGATGAGGATGAGACACTGGGAGACTCATCCAACCAATCCCCAAAACGAACAGAAACTGATTATGTATATATCATCATCATCATTTTACGTCCGTTTTCCATGCTGGCATGGGTTGGACGGGTGATTTCGGCCTGCGTCGATTGTGAATGGAGTCACTACTCTCCTACATAGTGAACTGGGTGCATTTATCGTTGCACCACCACTAGAGAGGTTGCCATGTCCACGGCATGACTATAGAGGCCTCTCGACCCTGTTTTGTCTTCGAACGATCACCAAGCCTAAACTACTTAGTTTCACACAGCCAGTTTAACCCTTTGGCATCCAACTGAAGAAGAAAATGTGTTTCACATAGAATGTGCTTCGTGTACATACCTAACATAATAATGGTGCAGATGTCAAGATTTAGAACTGGCTACCATGCTGTGAAGTAATCTTGTGACTAGCATTCATTAAAATACTTGGAATTTAATAACCTTTACATCAATAATGCATCAGCTATTTAGTTTTAACACGAGCCGTTTTGTTCATGAAAAAGAAAAAAAAATACTGAAATGAAAGCTTTTGACACTGATCATATGATACTGTACATAACATAAAAAAACCTCAGTTTATATTATATAGTAAGGGGGCGAAATTGAAATTTCTCTGTGCTCAGTTTTTCAATTATTACTGAAATTTAGAATGAAAAGTAAAAAAATATACATTGAATCGTCTGCTGTTGGAAATCATTTTATAATATCATTGTTTCACGATATTTTAATGTAATAGGCTTTTTTTTTATATCGGTTAGCCAGGGAGTAAAGCAGTGCCCATTACCATTTTTCGTGGCCTCCGAGATTGGGGGGGAGGGAGAAAGGCATCTTCAGACTGGAGACCTGGACCGAATGCTTGCCACAGAGTGGCTCCGCTAAAGGCACTCAAGGGCCAGGTGGTGGTGTTAAACCGGGTGACAGATTAAGTCTACCACTCAAGTAGGCCACGGCGGGATTCAAATTCGGAATGCAAAGAGCCGGAACAAATATTGCAAGGTGCTCCAAAATTTCAATCAACTGATCTTATTGGAGTTACCTCCTTTGTTGTGTTTAGGTTTTAAACATTGGGTCGGTTAAAAAAAGGTTAAAGTTCTACCTGAGCCTACGTGGCCCATCAGGCTGGAGCTTATTTTGGTTCCAGTGGCGCTAAGTGAACTGAGAGTGCAAGACTCCCCTCCGAACGGGATGCCAGTCCGTCGCAGGGTTGACTGCGGCCATGCTGGGCACCACCATGAAGGGTTTTAGTCGATCAGATCAACCCCCGGTACTTATTTTTAAAGTCTGGTACTTATTCTATCGGTCTCTTAGCTGAACTGCTAAGTTATGGGACATAAGCAAACAAACACACACACACACACACTTACACATAT
>JAOPJM010000001.1:15391407-15405456 GCA_027124095.1 Muusoctopus leioderma
ATATATATATATATATATATATATATATATATGTGTGTGTATATATATATATATATGTGTGTGTGTGTATATATATATATATATATATAAAAATACTCATTTATTGGTTTCAGTCATTGGACTGTGGCCATGTTTGGGCCCACTTTCTAGAGTATAGACGATTACATTGGCCCTAATACTGTTTTTTATCAACTGGTGGTTATTTATGCCATGTAAAGGGATAGAACCTGGAACCATGTGATTGCGATTCAGACTTCTTAACATGACCAAGCCTGCGCCTATATATATATATATATATATATAATTTTCATCATCACTTTATGTCCACTTTCCATGCTGGCACGGGTTGGATAGGTGATTTCGACCCACATCGATTGTGTATGGAGTCACCACTCTCCTTGGCGGGTTGGGGGACCACGCCTCACACATATTTCTACACAATAATTTAGTGATAAATAAAACATCTGATGACATAATTACTGATAATAGAAAGTAAAGCAGCAACAAACTAAATACACACAACTATTATTATTGGCCATCATGTAATTTATTAATATGACAATTTTATATAATTAATAAATTAAAGTGGTAGGAGGGAAATACCATAACTTAATCTATGTGGCATATAAGTTACGTCCTCAAAAGATTGAACTGATATTTAATTCACCTTTTGGTTTCTTTAAACTAAGATACCTACGATTAAGGGAGCTAAATGTAACTAATAGAAATATTCTTCCTAATATTACATATTTAATTCAACTAACACCAATCCACAACATATGAAATATAGTTGAATCTGTAACAAGTCATGAGAAAATAACTCTGTAGAGAACATATACCAATATGAATAAGTCAGAAAACTTTAAAAAATACTTACTTATTCAATTTTGGTGAATCTTTAAGCTCTTCAAAACTTCCATATATATTATCAAGTGATTGCCTATTGGGGTGTTCTGAGTCTTCTAGAGCTGCACCTACAAGCTGTAACAATAATAAAGTTTCTCAGTGAATGTTCATTACATTATGAAATCACAGACACACACACACATATATACATATACGACGGGCCTCTACAGTTTCTGTCTACCAAATCCACTCACAAGGCATTGGTCGGCCCGAGGCTATAGTAGAAGACACTTACCCAAGGTGCCACGCAGTGGGACTGAACCCGGTTGCGAAGCGAACTCCTTAACCACACAGCCATCTATATATATATATATATATATATATAGAGAGAGAGAGGGGGGGGAGAGAGAGAGAGAACTATTGATCCTGTTATTTTTTACAGATCAGGTTAAGTTTTATCTTTAATGAAATGTGTTACAATGATTGTGATAGACAGATAATTATAGTTTTTCACCACAATTTCCATGCTAGCTTGAAGCCAACTTTCTCTCTTCTGGTGATGTAGAAAGCAGCACACATGCCTGTAATGTGTAAAGACTGTTGATTGTGGGATGCAGCTTATTGTTGCATAAGTTATGTATGTCATGTTTACACATTCCTCAAACTGTGTACAAGAGCCAACAAAGGAGAAGCCTTCACATGGTCACCATATCTACCTCAAATCATATCTTACAAAAGAAAGGACACCTTCGATAATATAGTCCCAGATACATTGTGTTTGAAAACAAAACTGGTTTTGATCAGGGGTTAAACAACAACAACAACAGTGTATATAATATTGTGCAGTAGTAAAGTAGTTGATCAGACACTGTGATATGAGAGAGAGAGAGCACCAGATCTAGGGAGTGATTCCAAACCCTTACAAAGCTATTCCTCCTCACAACATACAGAATTGGTTGTTGTTAACCACATTGCATTCCTTCATTTATATATTAAACTATTAAATGGTTTGATGGTTGGCAGTGGAGAGGATATCCATTGAAACAGCAACAGCCCAGTATAATAATAATTAGTTTCTAACATAGGCACAAGGCCAACAACCATCCCCAATACTTGACTGGTACTTTATTTTATCGACCCCGGAAGGATGAAAAGCAAAGTTGACCTTGGCGGGATTTGAACTCAGAGTGCAGTATAATGTGTGTGGTAATGATCAGAATAGCATTTATAAAGATATGCCTAGACTTACAGGAAGTACTGCCTGGACATTTACATTGGAATCAGCAACAGTTGCCAAATAAACAAGGTTCCGGTGCAGCATCACTTGGTATCTAAAATAAAACATTACAAAAGAAGTTTGAATGCATTAAATACTACTCAGGCTTTAGTAAATCAAAGAAACATGCCAATAGTTTCACCATTCAATACAAATTTGTCAACAATTCAACAGAATCATGTCAACAGTTTCACTACTAAAAACAAATGTTTCTTTTGATTATTCTTTCAGTTAATATGTGACTTATCATCATCATCATCATTTTACGTCTGTTTTCCATACTGGCATGGGTTAGATGGGTGATTTCGGCCCGCAACGATTCTAATTGGAGTCACCACTCTCCTACACAGGTTGTCTCACTTGTATGTTTCATCTGGCTTGGTTTCTATCACCAACCACTTTACAGAGTGTACTAGGTGCATTTTATTGTGGCACCAACACTAGAGAGGTTGTCATGTCCAAGACATGACTATAGAGCCCTCTCCACCCTGTTGTCTCCAACCGATCGCTTGCCAATACACTTTACAGGGTGCATTTAACGTGGCACCAACACTCATGCAGGCTAAAGAGTCCTCTCTACTCTACATAGTCACCATGAGGACAAACGTGACCCGAGAGTGTGAATATAAGATAGGTTATGTATGAGAGGGTGAGAAAAAGAGTATGAGTATGGGTGAAAAAGAGGGAGGGAGGGAAGCTTTGGTATATCAAATCCTACAGTTTAACTAAGTAAATGTATAGCTAAATAAAGGACTTAAATATAAGAAAGGAAAAACATTTTGTCAACTAACTATAAAACTTTGAATGGCTGAGGCGCAGGCATGGCTGTGTGGTTAAGAAGTTTGCTTTGTAACCACGTGGTCACAGGTTATCTCCCACTGCATGGCACATTGGGCAAGTGTCTTCTACTATAGCCTTGGGTCAATCAATGCCTTGTGAGTGAAATTGGTAGATAGAAACAGTATAGAAGCCTGTTGTATATGTATATATATGTGTGTGTGTGCGTGCGCGCGGGGGCTTGTCATCGCTTGACACCATTTGTTTACATCTCCACAAAACAAAATGTTCAGCTGTTCGGTAGTATGGTTACCATACTAAAATCAGTATGGTTGGTGACAAGGGTATCGGTATCTGACCGTAAAATGATACCTCAAAAATCCTCCGTCCAACCCATGCTAGCATGGAATCATGGACATAAAACAATGATGATGATGATGTGAAAGTGGTATTCAATATTACATTTCTAAAAGCAAATTTCCTCAAATAAAACCAGAATTTAATAGTTCTAATGTAAATTGTATTCCAAATGAAAATAACAAGTTATGAAATTTAAGATTTTCACGTGCTTTATGCAAAGCACAAGTCCTTTCTTAACAGAACAAAAAGCAAGACTCAAGTTGTAGATGGCTAATTTAGCTAATAAGGAAACTTGGAGGAAACCTTATTACATAAAAACCATTAGTAAATCAATGAGTAGAGAAAGTGTCTAGTCATTAAAGGCTTTGTACAATATATGCAGGAGAGATTCTTATATGTGATGTGAATGCTTGATATATGCTGAGTGAAAAAGGTTGTGTTGTTGTCATTCTTTAACCTCAAGTTGGTCTTGATCAAGCAAACTTATGACCAAAGGCATTCAAATCGATGGGTACATGCATGGTTGTGTGTGTTAGAAGTTTGCTTTGCAGCCACCTAGTTCCAGGTTCAATTTCACTGTGCAGTACCTTGAGCAAGTGTCTTCTACCATAAGCTGAGTTGACTGAGTGGAATTTGATAGATGGAAATAGTGAGGAAACCTGTTATGTACATATATACATGTATGTGTCTGTGTATCTTTCACTGATGTATATCAGTGAAGAATATAAGCAACGGTGTGAAACCAAAAGACCGGTGTCACTCCTTTGCCACAGGCAGTGAACCAGTGATTGGACTGTTGGAAAGCTGTAACTAATGATGTTATTGTTCACAAACTGTGATATATAAAATAAATAAATCATGACTATCCAGTTTATTTTTCCTGGAACAGTGTACCCGTGACTACATTATCCAAAGTGTCCTTTTTTAAAGACGGTAGGGTGTGGTTTGAGGGCTCACTCATTGGCTTGTTTTATTGATGAGCTGATTCCCGGATATACCCCAATACCACATCGACCTGTGGCAAGACTAACTCTTAGCCTAGTTCTAAAAATAAGTTTAATATTGATGGTACAAAAATAGGGACCGTGTCAGATATTAAGCTAATAAGAACAAATACTACACCTTGATTTTATCCAAAAGGCTGAGAAGCAGAGTATTACATTGATAATGAAATGTACTCATGGTAGAGTAGACCAAAGGAAACTTAGAAGTAATTAAGTCCGACTTGAGATTACTAGGCTTCAAATGTCACAGGATCAAAATGCATGGTGTGATGCTGTTGCACAGAAAAACAGAAGTTGAAATGATGAGGATAAGAAGAAAAGTATATCTTATTATTCCAGTTGGCCTTCAAGAATTCCCTGTGAGGTATATATACAATGATGTTGGGCAGTTGGTACCTTCTACAAGCCCATACCTTTTAAACAACAGGAGTTGCTGTCGCTTTCATTTTGATATGGTGATTGATAAAAACAACTGGTATCTAGAAGATCTAGTGGTTGATTATACACTTCATTTCAGACACATGCAATTACTTCAAAATAACAGCAATGACAAACATAGCAGGAAAACAAAATGCTTACTGTGCACATTCTGAAGCCCGGCCCTTGTTTTGGTAATCCACAATAGCCTGTATCAAATGTATGTTTTCATCAAGCATCTAAAAAGAAAAAAAAGAAAAAAAAGAAAATTTGATGAGACAAATAAACAGGAAAGATCCCCACCTCAAGACTGGCTCTAACCCATATCAGATATTGATTTCTTATCCAGGCATCAATCATTAGGCAAATAGAGTGCAGTGTCTAGTGCAGGGACACAACATATCTATATTGAAATACAAAATATGAATCTGATACCATATAATTTATCAGCAAGGAATTTTAGGAAGGACACACCACAAGAGAAAATATACTTTTTTTCATTAGTTAGTTTGAGGAGGTAGATCATTGAATATTGCCTGTTCAGAGATATGGGGATATAACTGGATAAAATTAATATAATTAATGTTTAACTATATTAAATATAGTTAATAAAGTAATGATGTTTAATTTTTTTTTTTTTTAAATGAGCAAAGAGAGTTTCAGTGACATAGTTTGTTGAGGTTGAAATATATTCTGGCTTTATAAAGGAATCATGGCTTTTTTGATGCAGTGTTAGCTATGTGATGAACATAGAGCTTAGGGACATAATACAACTTCATAATCATGATAGAAACTGAAGAAACTGCAAAAGTAAGTATATTATAAACAATCTAGAAACATTTCTCCTCTTCACCAACTAAAGAGGTTGACCAAGTCAACCCAACTGCTACTCAGAAGTCATCATATCTTGTGTTTTTGCTTTTCTGGTGAAGAAGGAATGTTGACTGAAATAGTTTACAGTACAACCTTTGTTTCAAGAGTAGTTATTTGCAATGCCACTAGAAACATATTCTTTTATTAGTTTTAGCCATTGGACTGTGGCCATGTTGGGCACTGCCTTCAAGGATTTTAGTCAATTATTGACCCCAGTACTTTGTCAAACTTATTTCATTGGTCTTGTAAGATATGAAATGCAAAGTGGACACTGGTGTATGGGGAGATAACTCAATCAGACATTAATACTGCAGGGTATTTCTGTTTGAATATACTAGCTCTCACCC
The DNA here is from genome assembly GCA_027124095.1 of Muusoctopus leioderma. NCBI lineage: Eukaryota > Metazoa > Mollusca > Cephalopoda > Octopoda > Octopodidae > Muusoctopus > Muusoctopus leioderma. The sequence continues at coordinate 15,397,308 of JAOPJM010000001.1, forward strand.
CATGCTGATATAAACATATACGATGGGATTCCTCACAGTTTCCATTTACCAAATTTCACTCACAAGGTTTTGGTCAACCCAAAGATACAGTAGAAAACACTTGCCCAAGGTTCCCTGTAATGGGATCAAAACCGAAACTATATGGTTGCAAAGCGAACTTCTTAACCACACAGATATACCTGCACCCATGTAAAGGGAGTGAATATGTTGTGTTGTGCCCAAATGTTGAAATGAAAGGAAATCCCAATTGCTTGTGTAACAGATGGAGTACAATCAATGACAGGTTATTATTATGGCTTCACTCTTTTTACATTTACAGTGTAATTCACAGGCAGTATCTTGTCCCCACCACCACAAAAAACAAAAACAAAACAGTACTGATGCTCAGATGCTCAGGCCTTCACTTCTCGACTATTTTGACAACCTTACATTGAGATTGATGAAGGTTTTGGATGCTTGCTGCTGTACAATGAAGCCAAATGGCTGCCAGCCTGAGACAATTTTATTCATCTTTCGAAACAATTAAAGATTTGTTTTAAAACTTGGACAGTTCAGCAATGAACTGAAAAATATTAGGAATTACATCGTTTTTCTGAATTATTCGTGTAATTCAATGAAATCAATTAGCTTGTCTTCAGATTTTTGTCCAAGTTATTGATATTCAAGCACAACATTGGTTACCACAATCTCTTCTAATTTCTGAGTCTCTCAATAATAAATATATTTCTAGACATTTGTAGTGACGAAATCAGAAGGATGGACGAGTAAATGATCATGCTGCAATATGATATTCAGCTAAAGCCAAAATTAAAAACATGCAGATCAAAGAAACCATCCTAATATGACAACACAAGCCAGCCATTAACAACCAACAAGAATTGAAGGAAGCCCAATGGCTAATCTAACCCCTAACACAACACAATTTTTGACCCCACTTTCTCCTTGCACAACAGATTCCTGACAAAAGGCAGCCCATAGAACATCATTTTCACACAACATGCAATCTTTTTTTCACTCATATAGGTCAGACACAGCAACCAAGCTAGATGTCCTCCTATTCTGTTCAAACTTTGATAAGGAGTATTTTTACCAGAAATATAAGGATTGTTAAATGTTTTTAGGATAAAAGTTTAGTCTTTGTTCTTGTTCTTATATTTAATCTTTCCTCAACTGCATTGCAGTGACTGTCTATATCACTGATGTTATTATATGAAAACTTTTGCTAGTAAAAAGAAATTTCTTAAACTGCCTTCTGGCAGTAAACATGCACTTAATTGTCATTCAAACAGAAGTCTTTCCAAATAAACGAAACAGACTGCAAATTACTGAGGCTCTTTCTGAGTGACTTTCAACTTGATGTTGAGAAGCTGATAGCCTTACACCAATAGTATTCATCTCATTAAAAACGAGCCAATGAGTGCCACTACATGGTCACTTGACATGCTAGGAATAGCAGCCAAATCTTTCAAATTGCACTATACTGTCTTAAAAAAGTAAGGACACTTTGGATAATATAGTCCTATATACACTATGTCTGAAAATAAGACAGGATAGTCACGACTAGAGCATCTTTGATAATAGGTCTGACTTGGGGCTAAACAACAACATCTCATTGAAAGAACAATTAATTATAATGGAAAGTGTTTTACTGGATTATATCATTAAGTTCTTTTTTTAACAATAAATAACCTCACTTCTAGCATGATAATAATAGTTTGTGTTTTGAACTTGCAGATGTATTTTAAACTATGCACTGCAAATAAAAATTCTTGACATTTAAAAAGAAAACAAAAGCCTAATGCAGAGAAAAGGTGCTATGGGTGCTAGAGAGATGATCTGGGAGTCAAGGTGTATCATTCCAGTTGTACCAATTACAAATGGATTAATGGACATATTTCTTAACCACCATAATTGAATAACTAACTTAGTATAATTCTTTAGCTCTCCAGCTCACTACTGCACAACATTATAGACATTTTGTATTGCTATGTTAATCTAATCTATTATTATTCTTTTACTGATTTCAGTCATTGAACTGTGGCCATGCTGGGACATGGCCACAGCTCAATGATTGAACCTCTTCAAGAATTCAGTCGATTATATTGCCCCCAACTTATTTCAACCTGGAACTTATTTTACTGATCTTTATTTGTCATACCACTAAGCTATGGGACATAATATAAACAACAACACTAGTTTTCAGACTGGTGTAAACATAAACACACACGTATGATAGGTTTCTACACAGTTTTCATCTACAAAATTCCATGCAAAAGGTATTGGTCAACCCGAGGCTGTAGTAGAAGACACTTGCATAAGGTGCCGCACAGATGGATCGAACCCAGAACCACAAATTTACGTAGTGAACGTCTTAACCACACAGCCATGCCTGAGCCCACTATCTTTATTTCTTTTTTATTGGTTTGATCTGGAGGAAAGGGTTGTACCCATGGCCTTCACAGGCCCACCTAGATCAGCGAGATTGATGTGATTTATGTTCTTCTTGCAAGTTGATGGCTACAGAAAAAATATGGGTAAAGTGGTGAAAAGAGGAGAAATGAATGAGTTGGGAGTGCATGACCAGTCAGCTTCAAGGAGCAGAAGCCTCTGTTAACTAACTGTAACTGTTTCGGCTTACATCTTGCAGGTTTAGCTGGCCTCCTTTAAGGTTGCATCATTTAGATTCATGTTCAGAGGGTTTCCTGGGTGGTTTTACAATAGGGGTCCCAGTCCTATCAACATTCTAATCATCAGGATATTTTTGTTCTGCTGTTTCTGGTAACCCTCCTCACCAGGCTAGCCTGATGGGGGTGTCAATTTAGTTGCCAATGACTCAACCATTGTACTGGATTACATGTTACCCGTAGCACTCAGTGGTTTCTTGTGTCAGGTTGCGCTGAGACAGCATGTATGTGGAGCAGAAGTTGGAGTGTGTTGGCAAGTAACTCTATGCCATTCAGTCAGGTGGCCTTTTTTGGGATGTGGTCTAGGATGTCTGTAAGTGTAACAGTAGCAACGTTCTAGATGTGGGAGCAGTACTCCATTGTGGGTCTCATTTGACCTTTGTAAAGAGTTGTTGTTGAAGTATTTTCTGATCCTGAAGAGGAAGACCAGTCTCTGCGATTGCCAGGAGAAATCCTCAGTGATGGTGAGGACTCGTATTTGTTGCGACCTCGAGGGTTTTTGTTGCCCATTGTTTATGTTTAATGTCACGTTGCTGAAGACTGAATACTTGGATTCGCCTGTGCCAAATTCCTGGCAAATAATTAGTTGATTGAATCCAAACTTCTTTAATTACAGTTGGGGCTGCTAGCGTAAGAACAGAGCTAGCTTTCTGTTAGAATATGAAAACATTACAAGAGATATCAACTGGCTAGCCAAATATAATAATAGGATTAACCTTAGTGTTCCATAAATTATATTCCGAGTGCGACGACAATTTTCAGTAGGAATATCTGAAGATTGATGCTTATATAAGAAACTGTTTCTTTCAGAGTATGTAGTCGATCCTGTGAGGCTAAATCCTCAGTAAATAGAAACAGCGTCAGAAAAAACAGAAAAATCATCAGTCAATTGAAACAGCGTCGCTTCACTTATGTTGATAATGTACCCGAGGAAAAAGCACGAACATCACAATTTCCTCTCGTTTAATAAATTGGAGGTCGTGTACGAACATAAGAAACCGTTAATAAGACTTATTTTTGAGTAAGATGGAGAACTAAGAGCGAGAGAGGGAGAGGGATGTCTGAGCGACTGACTGGTACGGACTGGTTGACCCCTTCCCCAATAGTTGAAACGTATTTGTTAGTGCAATCTCAGTACAGGGGCGTGTACTCTTTCGTACACGCAAACAGAAAACTATTTCTTTTTTATTGGTTTGTTCTGAAAGAAAGGGCTTGGCCTTCGCAGGCCCTCCGAGAAGACAGATCGTCAAAACACTTATATGTAAATGTGCGCATTACCAAGAAACGTATTTTGAAGTGTACAACAATTAAGAAAATGTCATCTCAACAAGCGTAATGTTTGCAAAGTAGGGGAAGATTTGGCATTTATACCTTTCCCAAAGAAGATAAGAGCTACAAGATAGACCTGTAATGTAAGCAGTTATTGCCATCAATGACAGGTTACAGGTTTGAGAGAAAAACAAACGAAACAAATGATTGTACTCAATGGTAAAGGTTCGAGTACAAGCAACGAAACAAGAGATGTATAAAATATTATCTAGTTGTAAATAAATATTAGAGTATTAAATATATATACATATACATACACACACACACACTTGCGACAATATTGATAATGCAGTCGGTTGCTAGGCATTGTAGACACTATTATTAGTGGTAGAGAAATAATAGTGGCGGTGTGGATATAATCTCTCTGTTGCTGTGTGTGTGTGTACGTGCAGTATAATATTTCAGCATTTTTTGCTGAATACGAGGCGTGAAACTGTAAACAAGGGGTTGATTCCACACACACATATATATATATATAGGTAGGCATGTTTGGAGGAGGAGTATGTGGTAGAGGTTGGGTGTAAGAGATAGCAATAAAGAGGAAGATCGAAATGGGGTTAGAATGAGAGATTTGGGAATACATTAATAGGAAGGGGAGTGGAAAGGTGAGATAGTGAAATAGAAAGGTGGATGGGTAACAATGAGGAATGACCAGGGAGACTTGCAGAGACACGAGCCAAATACATATAGAGGAAAAAGACGGCACAAAAGAGAAGTACGTAAGGAAGGAGAGAGAGGAAGCTATAGAGGAGAGTGAGCGAATTAACTGAAATAGAAAAAGCGAGTGGGTAGAAGTGAGAGAGTTGGGTGCTATAAGAATATAGTGAGAGAGGGGGAGGATAAAAATGAAAGAGAAAGGGGAAAACGCTAAATAAATTTGAAGAAGGATAGAAAGTTGTATACCGAGAAAGTAAGAAAAATGACGAGGCTATATAAAAACACGATGGAGAGAGAGAAATAACGCGGTAGTGATACGGTAATGTGGGTGTAGAAATATGAAGCTATAAAGGTTTCAATGTTGGTGTTATTTACTGGGATATAGCAAAAGCCCTTTGACAGCGTATCTCACCCAAAATTATTAATCATGCTTAAATTGTTAGGAATTGAAGGTAAACGTATGGCTTGGTTCAAAAGCTATTTGCAAGATAGAAAACATATTTGCCTGCAAGATCGTTTCCCTAGTTTGGTTTCGGTTACATCTGGAGTTCCGCAAGGCAGGGTCAATAATTTCCCTAATTTATATAAATGATTTGCAAAATGAAATTCGTTTTTCTATATTAAATTTGTATGTAGATGATGCAGACACAGTTCCACACGGTACTGCATCATCAAATTGATATGAATCATTGAACTATATATGGTGAAAGTGAACTATTTTTGTGTGAAAACTCCTCAAGCACCTGTGTTTCTTACCTGTAAATTTCATAATAAATAATCTGCAAAAACCCTGTATTTAGGCATTTTCTGCTCAATCATTACAGGACTTAGACAATTTTTAAAGAGTTAATAGAAGCTTGGTCAATATAAATTTAGGGGCTCAAGAGATGCAGTTGTCTTCGGCTATTCAAAAATGTTCGGTTTAACATCTTGGTTTGGAAAATTTTAATACTAAATATATTTTGAATGGAACTGAAATTCTAAAAGTTTCTAACATCTCTGACCTAAGAATTCTTGTAACTGTCGATTTGAAGTTTTCATTACATTGTGTTAAAATCGCTTCCAAAAGTTTTCAAATGATGCATTTGATCTTTAAGAGTTTTCAGTCATGAGACAAACTTATTGTTGAAAATGTTTAAAACTTATGCCCGCTCTCAGCTTCATTATACCACAAGAGATGTGGAGTCCTTACTTGCTATGAGATATTGACTATGTTGAGCGAGTGCAACGAGCTTTTAATAAATAAAAAAGTTCTTTAGCCGAAGTGAATTTTATCATCCAGATCATTTAAGTATTTAAAAACTTGATTCTCTTGGAGAAAGAAGAACAAAAAGAGACGTAATTATGGTTTAAAAAATTTTAAATAATTCCGTGGGTATGTGCGTTAAGGATTTAAAAAAAACTAAATTCTAATACAAGTCTTTCTAAAAAGGTTTGTGTTTAAACGTCCCAGATAAAATATACGCAATATGTATGTATATATATCCACCATGTGTTGGGGTATAATGCTTGGTGGTGGGGATATGAGTCGTGTGTGTGTGTGTGTGTATATATATATATATATATACACACACACACATATATGTGTGCGTGTCTGTTTGTGCCCCGTAACTTAGTGGTTCGGCTAAGAGACCGATAGAATAAGTACCAGACTTTAAAAAAAAATACTGGGTCGATCTGATCGACTAAAACCATTTAATGCGGTGCCCCAGCATGGCCGCAGTCCAATGACTGAAACAAGTAAGAATAGGGTAATCCAAATGTGGAATAAACTCCAAGAACATATAGTAATGACAAATAGTTTAAGCGTTTTCCGTAAGGGCTTTAATAATGTAAATCTTGGGAATTTTCTAAAAGCTATGGGTCTCTAAGTCAAATGTTGGCTATGCCTTTCCTTTGGCAGAGTCGTTAGGGCATCGAACAGAATGCCTTGCCGTATTCGTGCTGGCTCACTGCGCTCTGAGTTCAAACCCCGTCGAGGTCAACTTGGCCTTTCATCCTTCCGGGGTCGATAAAATAAAGTACCAGTCAAGTACTTGGATTGTTGACCGTGTACCTATGTTAGAAACGATTATGATCAATTTCAATGCAATGTAAAATATATTTGTTCCCATATTTCTTTGTATTGTGTATTAACTATCTTGTTTCATTGTGAACAAGTTTATTTTATATTTTCGGGGATTTCTTGTAATGTTTTTTATTTTTGTCATGAATAATGTTTTTAAATGTTAAAAAAAATAAATATTATTGTGGATTGGCAGTTCCATTCTTCCAGGGCCCATAAAATAAAGTATCAGTCAATTACCCACTAAATTTCTGGCCTTGTACCGTATGTTAGAAACATTATTATAAAGACTAGATTATATACACACACTAGTAGACACGTAGATTACATAAATATAGAGAGAGATAGCAATGAGGAAAGCGAAAGGGGAGGAGTAGAAAATAAAACATGACGTTATATTAGTCTCTGCCAGAGTGAAAGAGCGAGGAAGAAATGTAACGAAAGAAACAAAATAAGAGCCCCGAGCGAAGTAAGGAGCAGACAACACAAATAAACAGCAAGCATGTGCAGCAGACAGCATGAATAACAAATTTAAGAGATCAACAAGAAAAATATGCTGTCACGTTTCTCGGTGCACATGTGAGTCAGGAAAAACAGCAATCCCCAGCTAGGCAGATGCGCAAAACACACACATTTGTAAAAGCCCCAGATCTTTTGTATATTTTTCTAAGATAGCAAAAGCTTGAAGTAACAGAAACCAATTATAAACTTTCATTAGTTGTCTTATGAATAACCGATTATTTACTGCCCTAGTCATACATTTTTATATGTTCGCATGTGTTGGAGAATATGGGTTCGATCCCATCTGACTATTCTGTATTTTCTATTAAGAGATGTCCTCTCTCTCTCATATACATATATGTGTAAATCCTTGTGTGTGTGTGTGTATGTTCGTGGGGGTGCAGAACCATCCACAGAACCTATGTCTGAGGGTGTTATTTAACACTCAACAAAGAAATATCAGAGATAAATTTTTCTGGAGTGACGGTTGAGAGAAAATAGACAGCAATAGTGTAGGCGCCAGTTTATTAATGCAATAACTGAAGGCATCCATACCAACTAAGAATCGAAACTGAATCGAAGAGCATATACTACTGCACCACAGCCATGAGACATCTATATTTCTATATACACACAATAAATGCACCAAGACACACTCCAAGCTATTTGCATATAGCAGAGGGTTGCTTGTTGTATATAGAAACACTAAGAACTGAATAGCTATTATCTATCTAGGTATTATATATATATATATATATCAAAGGTTATACTACATACACATGTTCTGTATTCATCATACAAGGGTCATAAGATATAAGCACATATATGGTCTATGAGATATGTTCGAGTGTAGACATACATCAAAGATAAGATGTATGTATATATAAACATTTAAGGGATGTATATATATATT
>JAOPJM010000001.1:15431011-15445159 GCA_027124095.1 Muusoctopus leioderma
TATATATATATGTATTTATGTATGCATGTATATATGTGTGTGTGTGCGCGCGTGTGTGAATACTCACGCATATATATTTATTAAATTAATTAGTTGGGGAAGGAGGGGGTGATACCCATGTCTTTTATAGGTCTTTGCAGACTGGTTAGATTGCTGTCTAGTTTGAACATCTTTCAATAGATCTATAGTGATGATGAAAGTTCCAGATCGTTGCCTTTAATCAATTTGAAAGAAACATATCGTCAGTAGTCATGGCTTGCGTGTGTACTGGAAGATGTAAGGGACGTAACTGCGTGTGTACTGGAAGATGTAAGGGACGTAACTGCGTGTGTACTGGAAGATGTAAGGGACGTAACTGCTTTTATAGACAAACAGTTTTTATTACAGTTTCTTCCAGTTAGTAAATTGTTACTACCCATATATATCAATACATAGGGCACACAATATTTATTATCATTTATCGAGTACATTAAGATATTGAGCCTATTTGTTTATTTTCACTCTAAACAATTGCAATATTAGACATTTTAATTTTCAAGTTACTTTGGTTTTAAATTATAAAAGTGATATGCAACCAATTAAAAAATTATAACCACAACTTATTAAAATGTAAAATCTACAATTTTAAACACTCAACTGCTTTAAAAATTCTTCTTGATCTACGAAATGGTACATAGTCGGATTTCCCCAGAGTAGGGTTAGGGCTATCGGATGTAGGTGTATGTGTATTAATGGGAATAAAGTAGTTTCGATCTATTTCGCAATTTTCTTGAACCACAGTTGGCCTATTAACTGCTCCAGTTTGGATTGGCCGTACGCCGTTAGTCACTGGCATAGTTTGGTGTCCATCGCGTTTGCAGGTAGCTAGATCTCTTGTAGAAACTGTCTTCCTTGATATTTATGAACCTAATATGAGAGTAATTTCCATTAGAGTCTAGAGGAGTGCTTGTCAACCTGGGCAGTACCACCCACTAGTGGTCGATTTGAGATTTCAGGTGGGTTGCAGAAACCTGCCGTGGATGAAGAGACTATACATAGGCAACGATATGTTTCCGGTATATTTCGCTAGTTCCCAGCGTATTATGATAAGCTAGTGAAAGCTAATAATACACACTGATTGGTATCCCTAAACTGTTAGTTTCTGGCAGAAGTTGCTATTTTTCTAAAAATGTTCGCGACTTTTTCAACATTTTATAATGGCAAGTGTTGTTCAAAACCCAAAATAGAACCTCAGCTTTCATCGAGGAGGTTAGAGAACTGTTCGTATGTCATGCGTTCACCCTAACAGAACTGTGATGCTCGTGTTACTGCCTTAGACATCACCGAAGCAATTGACAAGACATGGCATAGAAGATTGCTTCATAAACTGATCAGCTATGGCATATCTGATAGAATCTTTTCCACTATCAAATCATTCCTAACGGGAAGAAGTCTGAAAGTTGTAGCCAAGTGTCAGCCCTCTGACATTTATGAAATCAATGCAGGCTTGCCTCAGGGATCTGACTTGCGAGCAACGCTCTTCTTGCTGTTTATCAATGATTTACCTGACAAAAGAATTATTTCTTACAATATATATACTTTATTGACACATTTGGTGATGGTGCCACACTTTACAGTTTCACCTCTAAGAATGTCACGCACTTGGACCTAACAGCAGATCTTTTCAGTGACCTGACTGGGGTGCAATGGGAAGACAAATGGCTTGTTATATTTAATGTTTCCAATATCAACTTTGAACCTTCTCACCATCATCATGAAATTCCTGTTCTTCCCCCTAATTCGATGGATAGGACTACTTTGAAGGAGTCTCCTTGTCTGGATAGACTCTTAGGTTTTAAATTCATGCTTATTTGAGATGGGACTCATATATTACGCCTACTGCAAAGGTGGAAGCTAGAATGGTGGGCTCGTTCTGTTCTACCGTTCAAAAAAGTTTCTAACATCTGAAACTCTATTGTATCTTTGCAAGAGCCAGATCGGTCCAACATGGAGTACTGTTCACACATTTGGACAGGTTCCTCCAAACATGTACTGTCCATTCGTAATAGAGTGCAGAATCGAATGCGTAGTCTAGTTGGTGATCAGCTCTTTTCCGCTACTCCAGCCAATCTATCATCGACAGGAACACAGGATGTTACTACCATTACTTCCAGGGAAGGTGTTTAGATGAGCTTCATTCTCTGGGCTCGCCAGCCCGGGAATTTCTCATCAGAACTCGGTTTGCCAAATTTAGCGAATCGCATCCGTGCTTCCTGGATATCTCACGGATACGCTACAAGTTCCATGCGCAAAGCATTTTCCCCTAGAACAGCTGAATTATGGAATAAACTCTTTCCCCATTGTTTGCCTATAAAACAGTAGCACAAGTACGAAGAAGATGACGAGCTGAAAAATTCTCCGAACTTGGTCTATAGTTTATAGTATACAGTTGAAGGAAAAGTTTGATTCTCTAGCGTAGAATTTTATCATTAAAAAAAAATGTTCTATGATTTTTATTGTCAAACATTAAGGAAATGGACTTTCGATCTGTCACTAAATTAAAATGCTTCATGGGGAAATGTTTCCATTTTCTCATAGCTTCTATAACTGCATAAGCTTCTTTTTTGACAATGTGGCAAGAGTTTGCTTCAGAATTATTTAAGGACCTTGAGAGAAACACCACATGCCTACAACCCTGTGATAATGTTGCAGCAATAGTTTCATCACTAGCATATGTTCCAATAGTAAAAGGCAAATCATTATCGATAGTGGCTACAGCTGTCCGTTTAATGTAATTTTTAATAGAATTGATACATTTTATAGCATCGTCAGATAGAAGGAAATTTGCACTGATGAATGACCTAATTTTTGAAGAATTGATCCATTTGGTATAGTACACAAAGAACCAAAGTGCCCGTTATAACTCTGTGCTATTTTGAGGTGTAGATAGCTCTTCAAGAGGTCGAAGGTGTTCTTGATTGGGACATAGTTCTCCATGTGAAATTAAATAACTTAAGAAGTTAATAGATGTTCGATAATATTTATATTTATTGTTGTTTAAAGTCAGTTTATTAAGTTTGGCAGCTTTAAAGAAATTTGAACGGTATCTTGTTTTACCACAACCTAAAAAAAAAAAGAAGAAAAATCATCCAAATATGAATCGGTACCCTTAATATTATTTTCATTGCAGACTAGCTGAAACACCGATACACCATTTGTAATGTCCATAGGAAGTTTAGTAAACTGATACAAACCCCCAGCTGCTTGGAAAGATGTGTATTGTCTTTTCATATGTATTATACCAAATTGATAATAAGCGTTACTTATATCAATTTTGCTATATGTGTGTTTGAATATATCATTGACCAGATCATCTATACTGGGAAGTGAATAGCGTCAAGCTCTGTAAAACAGTTGATAGCTTTAGAGAAATCTACTACAAGCCATTATTACCGGAATTGCTAGTAACAGCCAAAACCTACGCCACCATGTTGAATTATTTGATTTTATGATACATTCTCTTAAAAGTTTTGAAATTTCAGAATCTATAAATTCTTTATCTTCCACACTGTGTCAGTGAGGTTTGGTTGCAGTAGGTTTGCAGTTTGGAGTGAGATTTTGAAAACGTTTAGCAGGTTCCCCGGCCACCAAGACTACACATTAAAAAAGCTCTGATCCATGATAAATAACTCAAACTTCTTTATGTAATTTCGAAAAAGGTATACCGAGAATCACATCAGTACAAAGTTGTGGAAGAACAGAAATTTCTATGTTTGTATATAATCTATCTTTTATGGATATTTTAGTTATACGCAATCCGTTAATTCATGCTGTTAGATCGGAATTAGCAATAGAAACAGTTCATGTTTTAAAATATATTTCCAGGTTGATTTGATTAGCTAGTTTTTGACAGATGAAATTTTCAGATGAGCCTGTATCTATGAGAATTTTGAACACCTTGTCAATATTTTTCGTCGTTACCACAAGAAGCCCTGTAGCAGAACATACAATCGCCAGAGAAATGAGTCCAGATTGAATAACAGAAGATACCTTAGACTGTGGGGCAGAAGAGGTATAGCCACCAGACTGGCAGACAATAGCCTAGTGTCCTACCTTTTTACTATTTCGATAAACAGTAGTTTTAGTTGGGCATGAGCCACGAGGGTGGATCTTGCAGTTGCTACAGAAAATAGCACGTTCTCCAAGTTTTAGGTTTTACTGCGGTAGATTGTTCAAATTTACCACTTTAATTTTCCACGTTTAAATCAGAAAGTCCAACAGAAACAACAGGTATTTGATATAATTCTGCATTAGATTAAACTTGTTCCAAAGATCTAGCCTGTTGGATGGCACTAACCAGAAATAAGGTTTTATTCTCTAGTAGTCTGGCCTTGATAATGTTTCATTTATAAGAATCTCTTATAAATGGTGATTTATTTTCTTCAGCCGTAAAGTAACTTAAAATCGTAAGTCCTTTTTCTCAGAAGGAACATATTTCCCTAAATAATCAATTTAAAGATGCGTCAAGAACAATTGAAATTTCATACCAAAACATTATTCATATATTATGGTGCATTAAAGCACTTACTTAAAGAGAATGAAATTAAAAATATTTACTCCAAGATTTCATTTAAATACCATAGTTTCATCTATTAAATTAAATGGAACGTGGTATTATCTAAAGAAATGGAACTGCGTAATAATGGAAACCCTGTTCTCCCACTAAAAAGTCAGGTAAAGTTGCAAAGATAAAAAGAATAACTTCAAATTTTATATGAATTGTAGCTGTTTCAGTCCAACTATTCTAGCAGATAGGTATGAGTTACCTCCCTTGAATAATAAATGTTTTTGTTTTTTTAAAACTGGAAATTACTGCTGTGGCTTGCCATAAGAGAGTAATGCATCATCATCATCATCATCATCGAGTTATTGTTTAGCCCCAGGTCAAGTTTGATCAAGTAGATCTATAATCAAAGTCTGCAACCATCCTTGTTTTTTTTATTTTATTGGATTGCTCTGGACGAAGGTGTAGTGCCTATGGCCTTCACAGGCCCTCCAAGACTAATGAGATTGATGTGCTTAATATTCCTCTAGCTGTAGAGAGGGAATTCTGGGGAATAAGGACTAGGTGTAGTGGTTAGTGCAGAGCCTGGGGTTGTGTGGGGTGGTGGACACCCTGAGGTTGTTCAAATAATTACCAGTTTTGTACAGGAGTGGATTTGTTCATCTAAACTCCTCATTTACAATTTTGTGGCCTTGTTGTCAATGTAAAATTCAATAGTAAAGTATCTCTTTGACTTCCCTGCCCCGAAAAAAAAAGATGTGTAGTGGATTGGCAGAATCGTTAGAATGTCACACAAAATGTCTCGCGGTATTTAGTTATGGATCCTTATGTTCTGAGTTCAAACCCCACCAAGGCCAACTTTCCTTTCATCCTTCCAGGGTCGATAAAATGAAGTACCAATGAAGTACTGAGGTCGATTTATATTCCTACAATGCATCCTAGATATGACTAGAATTATAATAGAAGACAAGACAAGATAATTGTCAATATGAAATGTTGAATTACTCTCTAGATAACCAGTGACTATTCCTTGTGGCTGAGATAGATGTCCATGTGGAATTGGCTGTTGCACACCAACCATCAAACCCAGCCTGTAATCAGAACCAGAGTCTGAATCCAAGGGTAAGGTGGGCCAAGAAGATTTGGAGACCCTGGTCTGAGGTTGAGTACTGGAGAGGTTTCTCCAGACCCACAGTAGGAATTGAACTAAACACTGCAGTCAAACAAACCCTCTGCCAATTTTACAGTACTACTACACAGGCCACTGAGGGAGACTCTACGTGGTCACTTGACCGGCTAGAAATAGCAGTCAAACCTCCCTCAAATCATACCCTGCCATCTTAACAAAAAGAAAGACACATGGGATAATATAGTCCTGGGTGCACTGTACCAATGGAAAGGACGAGATGGCCACAGCTAGAACACCTTTGATCATAGATCTACTCAATCAGTGTTGACCCGGGGTTAAGCAGCAACAACACTGCTTAAAGTGGCAATTTATTCTTACCCTGTTGAACTTATTTACAACTGGGTGGACTGGGCCATTTGGAAGTTATCTTAGACACAAACATAAGATAGTGCTGCAGACAGAATATGAATTACCAACTGCTTGACTAACCTTTTGGCCATCTACACTCACATGTTGTCTTGGCCATGGTCACAATGCAGTGTTAGAATATGAAACCCTGACTACTTGTTTAGAATCCTATCAACACACACACACACTCTCTCTCTCTCTACATAACTAACCCGATTATCAACAGTTCCCACCTTTACTTCCTATCATAGCTTTAAACCGAGCCAGCAAGGGACTTGCTAGAAATAGTAACCAAATTTCCTTCAAATCACACCCTAGCATCTTAGAAAAGAACACAGATAATGTGGTCCTAGGTGCACTGTGCCTAAAAAAATGTGGATGGTCATGACTGGAACACCTTTGATTATGTCTCTGCTTGACCTGGGGCTAAACAAAAACAACACCAAAAACAAAATAGTTTAATCAAGATTGTATTGTTTAGATACCTCCTTCCTTCCTTCTTTGCTCCATGAGGTTGACAAACGCCCCTCTGGTGACTTCCTGGACAAGTGCTATGTGCTTGTCATGGAATGTTGGCGGGAGAATACAAAGGTAGATTCCTGTTGCCTTCCTTTGGGTATTTTTTACAAGATACCATCTGGTTGGCTGGATACCCACGTTGGTGGTTAACTGTCGGGACGCTGTATCCTTAAAAAATTCCATGCTTCCCACAATCCACCAACACTACTCCTGACCTGCCTTCGCACTCTTTTCCTCTTTATGGCTCTTTTACTGTTCACTTTTTTGTTTTGTGTTTTATCCTGTGTACTCTTGCATGTACCTTTGATTCTCATTACCATCTTTTTTTAACTATCTTACCGCTGGTTTCTGTCCCCTCTTTTACCCTTTTCTGATGAGTTGTGTACCTGAGTACTGTATACAATAAACTGATCCGGCTGTCGTCCATCATGAAGATTGCTTCGTCGCCCTCCTTTAACTGGGTAGGGAAGGTAGTTTTCCTCTGTCTGGTGGCTGTATCGAAAGAGGCCATGTGGTGGACGTGGTTAAAAGGTCTGAGGACGGGCATTTCCCTCTTTGGTCGAGCCCTTGTCAACTTTTTCAAGTTTCACTTGAAAAAGAAGGCGAGGGTGGAAAGGGTGGTGCTGCCTCAAGTGATTTTGTTGAAAGGTGGGTGATTGTGGCAAATATGGCACGAGTGGATGGAACAGAACCACTAAGTTTACGGCTGTAGGTCAGAGTTCGACAGGTAGAGAGGCCACTTGCCCTTGGTGGTTCAGGGTGATCGTGGATTTGTGGGGTTCCCCAATTGGCCCTTAGATGGGGGGGGGGGGGTCCTCCTGCATCAGGAGGACCACAGCATCATTATCATCAACATTTTTATTTGTATAGTATGTATACTTGTATTTCATGTTTTTTTTCCCTCAGGCAATGTTCTGTGTAAACCTCCACACTTTGTCGGTCTTTTGTGAGTGTCCCCTCATCCGTCGCCCCTGGTGGCAAATAAAAGAAATCATCATTATCGCGTCAGACAGAATACCTTGCAGTATTCGTTCTGTCTCACTGCATTCTGAGTTCAAATCCCGCCGAGGTCAACTTTGCCTTTCATCTTTCCGGAGTCGATAAAATAAAGTACCAGTCAAGTACTGGAAGTTGTTGGCCGTGAGCCTATGTTAGAAACAATTATTATTATTATTATTATTATTATCCGTGTGGGCACCCAGCATATAAAGAGCAGGAATAAATACTGCAAAGCATTTTGTCTTAAGTTCTAAGAATTCACCAATCCACCAATCCACCACCCTGGACTGGTAATTTGTTTTATCGATTCCGGAAAGATGAAAGGCAAAGTTGACCTCAGTGGGATTTGAATTCAGAATGTAAAGAGCTCGAACAAATATCGCAAGGCATTTTGTCCGACGCTCTAATGATTCTGTCAATTTGCGACCTTTAGATACCTCCTGCCTTCAATTTTATCTTTTCCTATTACTTGGTATAACCTAATTTTGAGGTAGGTGGTTGATAGATACTTCCCCACACTGGCTAGGATGCTAGTCTTTAATAGCTTCAAATCACTGGAGAAACTAAGCTCAACATTGAAATCTTAAGAAACAATCAGCAATTATGTTTTGCCTTTCAGAGGGTAAAAGATGGAGGCTGATACAGTAGAGAACAACATTTCAGTATTTAGGTCAGGAGTTCAAATCTTACTGAGATTGACCTACCTTTTATCCTGCTGTATTGATAAAATAAGTACCAGTAATTCATGTCTGAATTTCTGAGATGATGAGGATACACTGATATACTTGAACTAATGTCCTCATCTAGGCCAAAGGGTACAACAGCTGAAATGTGACTATAACAACCAGATGAGGACACTAGTCTAAATATATCAGTGTATAATAAATACCAGTAATGTACTGGAGTTGGATTCTACTGACTACTTCTCTCCTCTTACAAAAAGAATGTAGCTTTCTGCCTGTGTGAGGAATCAGTTATTTTATTGACATCACCTTCAGCAGTAAAATGTACATCCTATGGTATTTAATATATGATGCAGTGGGTTGTTGTTTAACACCAGGTCAGCCATTGTGTTCCAGCCATGCCCATCCCATCTTTTTTTTTTTTCAGGCATAATGTATGTAGGACTACATTATCCAATAGATCTTCCCTTTAAGATAGTAGGGTGTGACTGGAGGGAGATTTGGCTGCTATTTCTAGTAGGTCAAGCAATGGTATAAAGGCTCCCCCGTTAGCAAGGTGTGTTATACCCTCGTTAGCAAGGTGTGTTATACCAGCAGCTGTTATTTAGTCAGGATAAAAAAATATTAAAAAAAAATAGGTGCAGGCATCGCTGTCTTATGAAGTTCGTTTCGTAACCACGTGGTTCCAGGATCTATCCCACTGTGTGGCACCTTGGGCAAGTGTCTTCTACTATAGCCTCGGGATGATCAATGTCTTGTGAGTGGAATTGGTAGACGGAAACTGAGTGGAAGCCTATCATATATATATGTGTGTGGTGTTTGTGTGTGCATTTGCCATCATGAAGTCTTCATTATTGACATCACTTATGAGAAATGTAAACAACGAGCACTGGTAACCTAAGTAGTAGGTCCTGCAGCTTAGCGGTTTGACAGTTGAAGATCGGTGGAAAAACAAACCTTACTTAAAAAAATAAGTAAGGGTTAGCGACACGAGGAGCATCCTGATGTAGAATACTGCAACCCCCCAACCCAGTCAGAATGGAAAAACAGATGTTAAAATGATGATGATGATGAAATGACATTGTTTCCCAGTCCATCCTCCCCAGACGTCACCCCACTGGAATTCCCTCCAAAATCACGTTTTTTCTGCAGCTGCTGTTCAAAGGGAACATTGCTAACTATTCCAGGAGACCAACTTAGTTAAAGGTCACAAACAGTGCCTTTCCTCTTCTGAGTAATAAAATAATAATAATACCCACTTAAAATTTATCCATTTAACAAAGCATCATTATCGTCATTTTTATGCCTGATTTTCCATGCTGTTATGTATTGGACAAGATCTTTGTGGAGCAGCATTCTACAGCTGGATGACCTTCCTCTCGATAACCCTTACTTATTTGTATAAGTAAGGTAGTTTTTTTTTCCACTGATCCTCACCTGTCAAACCACCAAAACATGGGATCTACTGTTTACGTGGGACATAAACAACTTGTACTGGTAGCCCAAGTGATGTCAACAATGAAGACTTTGTGAAAAATGCAAATGCACGCACACACGACAGGCTTCCATTCAGTTTTTGTCAACCAATTTCACTCACAAGGTATTGGTCAGCTTGAGGCTATAGTAGAAGACACTTGCCCAAGGTGTCATGCAGTGCAATAGATCACGGAACTATGTGGCTCCAAAGTGAACTTCATAACCACACAGCCATGCCTGTGCCTACCCTATTATATATGACTGAGGAACAGTCAAAGCAGAGAAATACATGCTCCCTGCATTAAATATACTAACACTAACTTAACTATTGTTTTTTCATGCTGATGGCGTCTAAGAGTAATTTATTCTCTGAACATCTCTATTTTCATAACTGGAACATCTTTGCTCATACGTCTGCTCAATTAGGGCTGACCTGGGCCTGCATAACAACAACAACTCCTGCTGCATTACTCTTCTGATTGTTGTTGTAATTGTATAACTACACCTCTACCTAAATCCACTTGCTTCTCCTCTCACCCCTATAAATTCACAAACCACACACCTGCTAAATACTTCGTTCAATCCCCTCTCTCTCTCTCTCTCCTTACAACTGGATACTTTTGGAACATTCTCCCTGCTCAGGTACCCCCTTCTTCCAACCACTAACCTGTAATAACTTCAACTGGACACCAACTGTATCATTTAGTCTTGAAAGCTCTGAAAGGGTTATGGGTGTTGCCATGGGTGTTGCCATGGGTGTTGCCACTCTTCTTCAGACCAACAGAGAGTAAACAACAACAACCCTCTTACTACACTTGTTTCCCCCACCTCCTCTCACCCCTATAATTCAATGTAGACAAATTATGTAGGGTAGGGGGATGATCAATTCAATTTCCTACTCTATAGGAATAACTGGTATTATTTTATTGGATCCAGAAGAATAAAAGGTAAAAAAATAAAATTAAAATAATAATCAATTCTGGTGGGATTTGAATACGATAAAATAAAGAATAAAAATAAAATAAAACAACAGCAAAATGAGAAGAAAGATTTATTTTCCATTATCTGATTAAGTTTAATAAATAAACAGAATAAATTACATATATATTTGTACACACAGAAGGATGTTTTAGTATGTATGTCTGTTTTCTTTGTTCACAAGTTGGCTGTAGATGTATGTCTTTCTACATGCATGTTTTTATTACATGTGCATGAGAGAGTTTTCTAGATGTGTGTGTGTGTGTGTGTGAATTAAACCTTGCAGTTTATGTATATTATTTAGCAGCTATCTGTGTGAATTACTCCATGTTAGTGTGTGATGAATTAAACCACACATTCTGTATATGTGACTATACATATATACATACATATAAACATATGTATGTATACTTCACAAGAGTGTATGTCAAAATAAGTTTGTGCATGTGTCTTTCGATAAAAAATAAACAACCCACCCACATCCCCCTTATTGGATGTGAATTGTTCTGCTTTTCGGTGCCATTGAAGCCCTCTCCAGGAGGTCAACATAAAAAAAATTAAAAAAAATTAAAAAGTTAAATATTTTAAAATGAAACAAATGCTGGAATATATATATATATATAACCATCTTGAAACTGCACACTACAAACTCCACAAAGGAAATGTAGTTAATTCGGAAAGTCATTCAGTCAACAGAACACACTATAGGTTTTTTGCTTGTGTTTTCTGGGGATTTTTTTTATGCCCCCCCCCCCCAATCACGTTGACTTTTTCTTGATAATTAAAAAAAAATTCAAAAAATAAATAAATGAAATAAAATAATTTACCACTATATTACATGTATATATATTCTATATAGATGTGAATATATTCATTCTATTGTATATATATATATATAATATATATATAATAGATATGTATATATTCCCTTCTATATAGATATGCATATATTCTATTCTATATAGATATGTATATATTATATTCTATATAGATATGTATATATATTTACATATTCATTTTAATAATAATAATAAATGAAAATAAAACAAGTGGATCACAACCGGCAAAAAAAAAAGAATTCAGTTCTAAAGTAAAAAGAATTTAGATAATATAAAAAATAAAATAATTAAAATTTAATTTGGATTTAATTTTTTTTAAAAATAAATAAATGTTAATACACATATAAATATGTCTTTAAGCATTCATGTGTATATAAATAAACATACATATTTGTATGTGACTGTGTGTGTGTGTGGATATATATAGACATACATACTTACAAACATACATTCATTCATACATACATACATATATACATACACACACACACACACACACACACACACATGTTTATATATATATATATATATGATTTTCATGTTTTATTTGACTAATTCTTTTCTATTGCTTAAATATAACATTGCAGAGGAAAATATAAAAATAATGATAATAAAATATAAGAAAATATAAGTCAGAGAAACCTTAGAACTGAAAGTGATATTTAGCAATAATCTGTGCTCAACAGTGTTGGTGCAATAAAAATGGATAGAGAGAGGAAGAATAGGGATAGAAGAGAGAGAGAGGGGTAGTTTGTTTGGGTGCATGAAAAACAGAGGTGTGTTAGAGAGAGAGACTAGGTATTTTTGTGTGATGTGTGAGTGTGTGCATGTGGGGGAAGAGAGAGAGAGAGAGGAGTAATTTGCAGGAAGCAGCATTGTGCATTTTGGTTAGTTATGAATCATAAATGACTAGCTAGATGACTTGCAAGTGCTTAAATACATGTCTGATTTCAAAAACCGCTGGTATGTGTCACGCTGCATGAAATCAAAGATCTCTTTTTGAGCGTCGTCGAACATATTCCTCGTGACATTAGTCTCCGCCCTCTGACGAACCTTTTCTCTGTTAGGAGCCCTCAAGTTGACCTGAGAGAAACGAATGGAAAAAAAATTTGTATGACTTATTGAATTAACAAAAACAGAGAGGTGGGGAGAGAAAAAACATTAAAAGAAAGAGAGAACAAAAAAATAAACTAAGTAAACTAAAACAAAATGTCAATTTTTTATATTGATTAAAAGAAAAAACAACTTTTAACCCTTTTGTTACCGTATTTCCAATGAAATACTCTGCCTCTGATTTTCAATTAATTTTGAAAATAATCAAGAATATGGAGGGATTTAGTAAAATAACTAACCTTTTGTTATTAAGTTGATGTTTGGAATACAAATTATCAAAAAGTTCTTGCATAAAATTATAATGGAAGGTTTAAATTTAAAGATGAACACTTTAAAACAAATGGTTTTCATCATAGAACCAGGGGCAGTTTCAGACAGGCTGGTATCAAAAGGGTTAAAACTTGTGCCTGCTCAGTAAGATGATATCACCATCATCATTTTTACATCCATTTTTCCATGCTGGATTGGGTTGGATGAGTTTGTTTCGGAGCAGTATTCTACAGTCGGATGCCCTTCCTGTCGCCAACTCTTATTTATTTTTTAAGTAAGATAGTTTTTTTTCCCCACTGATCTTCACCCATTGAACAGCTAATCTGGCGGCCTAATGTTTTATGTGAGACATAAACAATGTGCACCAGTAGCCAAGAGATGTTAACAATGAAGACATCGTGGAGGCAAACGGCACACCCACCGACACCGACCCACACACCGACCCAAGACACACACACACACCCAACGACACACACACCCACCCCCACACACACGACACACGACAGGCTTCTGTTCAGTTTCCGTCTACCAATTCCACTCACAAGACATTGGTTGGTCCGAGGCTATAGCAGAACACACTTGCCCAAGGCGCCACACAGTGAGATAGAACCCAGAACAACATGGTTGCGAAGTGAGCTTCTTAACCATACAGCCATGCCTGATACAACACAGAAAAAGACGAGACAATGAGGAAGGCTCTATATGGTCATATGACCTGCTAGCAATAGCAGCCAGATTTCTCTCAAATCACATCCTATCATCTTTTAAAAAAGAGGAAAGGACACATTGGATAAAGTAGTCCTATGTACTCCTGATCATAGGTGTCCTCGATCAGGGTTGATTTAGGGCTAAATAACAACATAGGACAAGATATATTAGACCAAATTTTGTAGGGAAATGGTTCATTGAATTGACCCTGGCATTCAACTGGTACTTTATTGTACCGACCTCGAAGAGATGAAAGTCAAAGTTGTACTCGATGGGATTTGAACTCAGAAATGTAGAGCGAGAGAACTAAATACCGACTTTGACTTGGAAATCAAAAACAGTGTGTTTCAAAATGTACAAATGATCTCCAGTAGTGTACCGAGCGGTATTAAAATATATAAAATACACAAAATATACAAAACTGTTTGGATATAAATTCATCCCCCACTTCACACGGAAACGCACTCCCACCGAAAATACCGA
>JAOPJM010000001.1:15459155-15470515 GCA_027124095.1 Muusoctopus leioderma
ACTCTACAGAAATATCATAGAGATAAAATTATCTGGAGTGGCGAAATATATCCATTTTAAATAGCAGGGCTACAAGATATTCTTCGTGTCGGTAATTAGGTAAAGGATTAGGTTAAGTTAGGGTTAGATTAGGGGTAGGGATTAGATTAGATTAAAGGTTAGTAAAAAAAAAATTGGCTGTCGATAACAGGAAAGTACCTATATATATATATATACTCTTTTACTCGTTTCAGTCATTGGTGAGAATAAGTGAGAATATGTAAACTTTACACCGAATAAAATGTAATTATAATCTTACCTTTGTTTTATTATATATATATATATATATACATACACACACACACACACGCGTGCGCGCATTAGATCGACACATGAAACTAGGTAGTACAATTTTAGTTGATCTAAGCGAGATATTTAATCAGTGAGAGTGCACAGCGACTCAACAAGTAGTCGGTGCTATGACTTTGTGGCTATACGAATTAAACAAATGAGAATGGACCTCAAATACACAAAGAAAATATGGAATATTTACTACAAGTTACATCACGAATATCACGGGATAATAAATACGAATGTATGTATATATACGTACAAACACAAACGCACAGTAAAAAAAAAAGAGAAAAAAAGGGCCGCTCAACATACTAGAAATAGCAACTCAAATCACATCCCACTGTCTTAAAAAAAAAAAAAAAAAAAGAGGAGTTATTGGACAATGTAGACCTAGATACATTGTACCTGAATGAGGATAAGAAAAAAAGGCAGGATGGTTACGCCTGGAACACCTTTGATCAAATATTTGCTTGATCAGGACTGACCAGGGGTTAAGAAGTGTATATGGTCGAGAGCGCGCTGGCCTGCATGTGTGTGTATGATATATGCATGTGTGTGTATGATATATGCATGTGTGTGTATGATATATGCATGTGTGTGTATGATATATGCATGTATATGCACGGCGTAATTGTTGTTGCTGTTCAGCAACAGGTCAACTATCATCGATCAGATAAAAGGCATTCCATTAGTGACTAGCCCGTATTTGTAGGGGTATGTTTGGGAGTAATGTGTATGTTGTACTCTTCCAACATAACACAACAACAATACAAACTAACAAAACAACAATTACATGCAGGAAAAAAACAAACAAAAAACAAGTTTGGGTTTCTTTTTATATATTTTTTGGAAATAGAAGATGGTGGAATGAATTTAGTTTACATATAGACAAGAGTGAGTGAGAGACGGCATACATACATACACACATACATACAGAAACGAAGGGAGACCCACACGAAGATAGAGAGAGAATGACAAACAGGCAGACGAGACGACAGAGAAAGGAGGAGGAAAAGACAGGTAAAAAGAAGGAAGTGACATAGCGATGGTGAATCAAAGACACACTGAAAGAGATAAACGCAAAAAGACTGATAAACAAGCAATACGAGAGATGTAGTGAGGTAGAGAGAGATAGGGATATATATATGTGTGTGTGTGTGTATAAATATCGAGTATTTACATCATATAAATACAAAAAGAATCTCTGATCAATTTATCATTATTGTGAAGAACGTATTCCAAAACAAAAGCCCCGTTTCTCTCTCCGAGGTGAACCATACTCCCATTAGAACCGCGCCCAATAATTCTTGTCTGTCCGAGCAAGGATACCAATTAAATATAGAGAAGAAGAAATAAAAGGAGTTTTAAAATGTGGACACTTAAATCATGTGAGGGTGGGATGGAAACGAGAAACACAGTCATAGCAGCATTTAGATTTACGATATCATAATCGAACTGAGGCAATCAATAAATTTTCTTAAATGTAACCCTGCAAGTCTCATGTAGATTATTAGTGGTGGTCGTGGTGGTATAGAGCAGTCAGGCCAAAAATAAAAATAAAATCGAAAGAAAAAAAAGGCCACCCACCTGTCTGTGCCTTGAGAACTGCTGTTGTCGGAGAATAGTTGAAACACTTGTATTTGATATAGCAGTGCTAGAACTACTACTACTACTAATAATAATAATAATAACGATTTCAACAACGGTGGATTAATATTGGCTGTGATGATAGTAGTAGTGATTTGTAGCAACGCCTGTAGTTGCGGAGGTGGTACTGCAAATAGTAATGTTAGATTGTGCAGCAACAGTAGAAGTAGTAGTAGTAGTAGTAGTGAATATCATTGACAGTGACTAAAACAGCGTAGGTGATACTAGTAACAGTAGGGGGTACTCATAGCAACACTATGAGTAGTAGTAGTAGCAATAGTAGTAGTTGTAATAATAGTAATCTTGTCATACACAGCAGTGGTATAGATAGTACTATGAGAATTTATAAGTTGGTGCCTAGTAGTAATAGTAGTTGTGGTGGTGGTTACTACTATTTCTTTTCTACTTCATAAAAGTCCAATCCTCAATCACAAGGTTCTGTGTAAGTGCCTTCTACCACAGCCTCGAGTCGACCAAACCTTGTGAGTGAAACTGGATAGAAAGAAACTATGCGGAAGTCCGTCGAATAGATTATATCTTAATTGAAAAGGCCAGTCTTTTCATACACAGTGTTACGCTGAGTCTGCTCATTAACAGTACAAAGTGTGTGTGTGTGAAATACTCAGTAGTAACGTTGATCAAACAACTGGAACTGTCATTGATCGAAACATGCACAATCCATTCACAAGCAAATACTGTACTTATTTATGTACATAGATATAGAGAGAATTGAAGCTTTGGTGGTGGGACAGGATGGAAAGAGGAAGAGTGACAGAGGAGAGAGAGAGAGAAGGGAATCAATAGAAAGAAAAAGAAAATGTGAAGGAGAAAAAAAAGGAGAGAGGGAGAAAGAAAGAAGTAAATAAAATGAAAGGTATAGAAAGAAAAACAAAAACAGAATGGAAGTGAGGGGGAAAGAAAAGAAAAGAAAGGTATAGAGAAGGAAGAAGATTGAGAGAATGACAGTGGAGATGGTGGAATGTTGTTACATCATTTTAGAGATAAAATACTGCAGCTGTTTGAAAGAAGAAAGGACTCTTCTATGTAAGCAAATCATGGTGTGTTAGGGTGAGAGGTAAAGAGATAGAGAAAGAGAGTAGGAGAAAGGAGAGTTTACAAAGAACAAACAGATTCAAAGAAGCATAACTAAACACTAAAAACAAAATTGTCTTAATCTTCTAACAGCATGATCAGGAGTTCTAATATTGCTAGAGTCACTAAGTGATGCTACCCATTCCTGAGGTAAGGCATATCAGTAAAACATCCCAACCATGTGGCCATGGAAAACAGATATGGGTTAGAAATAAACATGTGTCAAAGATGGCCGAGTCTAGAATGCTGGTATACCAGGTGAAGGGTCAACAGTGTCCCATATTACCCACGCTAAAATGGGCCTATACCAGTCATGGGCAAACCGCGGCCCGTGGTGCTTTCTGAATGGCCCGCCTAACGAAAAATTACCTTGAATTTGTTTAGTAATGCCTGATGATGAGCCATGTCTCATGCGGCCCCCTTCTCGAAAAAGGTTGCCCACCCCTGGTCTATACCCAAAACACATAACTCTCAATGGCTTGGCACACCTAACTACAATTAGTTGCTGTAAGCAGCAACAGCAGTTTAAAATGTTTTGTCCCTTGTGCTCCATTGGATGTGTAATGTTAATGTGCATAAACAATGAAACATAGATGAGTTGAGAGAAAACCTATGTCTAAGGGGAATCACATGTAGTGCCCAAGAGAGAAGGTTGCACTGGTATGTGTTGCATATGGATGATAACAGATGAGTAAAGAAATGACAGGGGATCCAAGTGGAAGGAAGATGCGGAAAAGGAAAACCAAGGAAGACATAGACAGGAGTGGTGAAGACTGATCTCAAGATACTGAACCACAAAGGATTGCGACAAGTGGCAAGATGCTCTGTTGGAAGGACCCATCCAACCCATGCAGGCATAGAAAAGTGGACGTAAAAATGATTATGATTTATTTCCCAGCTCAGCTCTGTTCAAGCAGACCTATAATCAAAAAGCATTCTAACTAAGCATTTCATCTTTTATTCAGACAGTGTAGTATCTAGGGATACCTTATCCAATGTGACCTTATATAAAATGTTACGGTATAATTTGAGAGATATTTGGCTGCTATTTCTAACAGGTTGAGCAACCACATAGATGTTCCCTCATTGGCTCATAAAATGTTTTGTTGCTGGCAGTACTGATTATGTCTTTTACTGCAGGTATAGCTTGAAGAATGATGAGGTCCATCAATTTGATTTACTCATGAGGGAAACTGTGGTCTCTCAACCTGCTAGAAATAGAAGCTAACTCTCTCAATCACATCCTACCGTCTTAAAGAAGGGACATATTTGGTAAAATGTAGTCCTGAATATACAAAAAGATGGGATGGTCATGGCTAGAACGTCTTTGATCATAGGTCTGTTTGACCAGAGCTGGCCTGTCATGAAACAACAACAAGATATACTTATATAAAAACAAAGTAATCAGGGGTGGCCCTACAACTCAATGAATTGTGAGACATTTTGTATATGTAAAATAGTGAGTGGCTAAACTACAAATCCAAAATCATAAGTTCAAACCTTACTAGTGTCACAGTAAGACACATTACTAGTGTCACAGTAAGACACCTTACTAGTGTCACAGTAAGACACATTACTAGTGTCACAGTGGTGTACTTCCTAAGTAAGACACATTAGTCTGCTTCCATTTTCCTAATTCAAAACAGCTATTGTTCACATTTCAAGTGAATGGTGTCACTAAGACAACCTAACTGTAAAAGATATTAGTTCCAACAATATGCAAATGTCCCAAATTTACAAAACACACCAGATATAGGCAGTGGATTGGCAGAATCATTTGAGCAGCAGACAAAAATGCTAGTGACATTTAGTTACTTCCCTTTACGTTCTAAGTTCAACTCCTGCCGAGATCAACTTTGCCTTTCATCCTTCCGGGTTCGATAAAATAAAGTACCTGTCAAGTACTGGAGTCAATTTCATAGTACTATAATGCATCCTAGATGGGAATGGAATTATAATAGAAGACTAAGAGATTTACTAATGTAGAAAAATGAATGTAAAACATTGATGGAGTTACTTCTTTAACTTACAAAAAAAAAAAAACTTTTCTGCCACCAAGTAATACTTGATTGAGTGACTGCCGAGATATATATATATATATCTATATATATATATCCAACCCATGCCAGCATGGAAGACGGACGTAAAATGATGTTGATCATCATCATCATTATATATACACACACACGTGTGTGTGTGTGTGTGTGTGCATATATTTATGTGCGAGTATATCATTTGCTGATGTAGAGAGTCCATCTACCTAATTCCACTCACATCGGTGAGAAAATTGAAAAACTGGTGCTTTACAAATTAATTGCTTTGAGATATTTGTTCTGCATAGAATTACAGACACTCTCTTGTCGCTCTCACCATCAGAAATTAAGTGAACCAGCGATTAGCCTGCTGGAAACCTGTAACCAACGATGCTGTTGTTCACAAATTGCAATATAAAATAAATAAATATATAAAAGTACAAGCTACTGTGTTGTGCCTATATCATAGGAGACTAACATACAAGGAAAGATATAGAATAGTAATATATAAGGAATGAGGATATATCACAGATCTGTCCAGCCCATGCAAGTGTGGAAAATATAGGCAATTATGATGATGATGATGATGATAAGCACTTGTTTGGGAGACAATTGTAGTACTCTCACAGTGACAACAGCAATAATTCAAAAGAGGAGCAGAAACAACATAGGTTTCCGTGTGTATGCGTGCGTGCTCGGGTTTGTGATGAAGGCCTTCCATTAGCAGCATACATACAAGCTATTCAAGTACAATAGTTATTTTCATAAACTATTTTTTTATTATCTTCTTAGACAAACTTTAGTTTGTTTAGCTTTTCATTTTTTTTTGTCTGTTGTTTGATGCTAGTGAAAAATAAAAATTAAGAAAGCAGAAACAATAAAATTTTAAAAAGTACCCAGATTAAAATTCTGTACCAGACATAAGTTTTACTTGTTCATGCATTAGTAGCACCAAAAAGGAATACCCCCACTCCACCTAACAGGAAGACAAACTTGTATACCAAAGACAAGTTTGTTTGCTTGGATTTTAAACAAACAGAAAATGAAGGAAAGAACTGTGGATGTAGAAACGTAGTATGTAAGGAAAACTGTACCAATTACTATTGGATTAAATTCAAGAAAAATTAGATCTGTTGTGAATTGTTTGTAAAAACAGAGAGAAGATGAAAATTATATATCTAGAGATTACAATAGAGCAGAATATATCAGAATCTGTCATAAATAGAAAGAAGTCTTTTAGAATGCAGATTTTCCTATAAAATGTTATATGGGTTGGAACAGGTTTATGAAAGCTACACGCAATGGTGCAGTATAATTTTAGGGTTCAGAGAAATCTGTGAGTGCCATAGAATAGTGTTAAGATCCCAGAAACTAAACCTGTGATAGAGGTTTGATTCCTAGTTGAGCTACTTATTACATTTAATCCTTGTAACTTCTGGCCATAGTTAATAATCTGGGATGGATGGCAATTATTAGCCTGATTTTTATCTATCACACTACAAGAAGTCTGAAACCTTCAGTGGTGATCCAAGGATACTTCAAGGGTTAGAGGATAATTCCTTTTAGAGGAACACACCTATCAGAGAAGCAAATGAAGGCAAATAGCAAAGCTTTTGGACGTCCACTGTGGAACGACTAGTTTTCAGAACTAATCAGAATATTGTTTAACCTTTTTAACACGAACCCACCCGAGTTAGCCCATACTAAAGTGTTCATATTTAAATCAAATTCTCAATCAAAATCTCATAACATATAGGCAGACAACTCAATAGAAATATAGTCACAAAAGGGTTAAATTTGTTGAATGTGTCTCTGAGAATCCTGAAAGTTACAAGAACATCCAGACAACTTGTCCAGTAGTATACAAACACAAGAATGTATTAAAGATATTCCTGGTAATGCTCTTAGGTTAATAAAGTTGGAATGTGGAGTTGTTAAAACTGTTGAACAATTAATATATTAAAATTGTTGAACTGGTCTTTGAAGGTCTTTGTAAGTTGGAAATAAAGGAACAAAAACATAAGTAATGAAAACAAAACAACAGTTTACACTTTTACCTTGTATTTCAACATTTCAGGGTTAAAAACCCTTTTTCAAGAGAAACGGAGGATGGTAGTGATGAACTAGTATCTTTTGCACAGATATGTACAGATATTTCAATATTTCGTTTTTAACCCCAAAATATTGAAATATAAGGTAAAAGTGTAAACTGTTGTTTTGTTTTCATTACTTATGTTTTCACTCCTTTATTTTTAACTTGCATTATACTGCATTATATAAGGTATATAAGTATTTCTAACTTGCACTGTACTGGCCTTATAAAACAAGTTCAATTTTAACTATCGCACAATGCTTCATTCAAGCTAAACTACTCCAATTAATATTTTGTTTTACATTAATATTTTTTTCATTTAACAAGAACATAAAAGAACAGTATTATCACTTACCACTTCAATCTCTGTTTTTGTAGTTTTCCCAGAACTGTCCAGATCTTTAGCATTTCCACAACTGTGACTTCTTCTTAAAGGTCGTGGTATCATCCGATGAAAAAAACGTCTTTTCTGTTCTTTCTTGCGGCCATCGTGGCTCTTCTCCATTTTGGAGACTTGTGATTGTGGGTTTTCTGAAGAATCCGGATCATCCGAACAAGAGTCATTAAAGTGCACACAATGAACTGATCCGGCACACGCCGTTATGGTGGTGGAGTCTCTACACAAATATTGTCCGTTTCTGGAGATATCTTTGTCCAGCAGAGAGTCAACCGAGATCTCTATAGTTGACTCGTAATTTACTTCACTTTTTGTTTTATGGTGATTTACTAATGTCCGATGTTTAGTTGTTCTTTTCTCCTGACAAACACATGCTTTTTTGTCGTTGTGTAAGATGACTTTTCTTGGTAAATGTTCTGACGAAGGACCAATATGACATTTGTTGAGTAATTCACCTGAAATAATGGATGGTTCCAATGGAACAGATGTCTGGCTACTTGTTGTAACCTGTTGAGACCAACTCGAAGAAGCTGTGGTATTTTTATTATTGTATATTTGAGGGTCCATTAACTGCCTTATGAAATATTCCAGTTCATTCTCTGTCCAACCCTTTGATCCAGAAGTTGAAGATGACGAGTCCTCAAGATGGACACCCTTCAAATAGAATTAAAAACAAAAATGTAATTTCACTACATAATACGGAACAAAAATTTTGAAGATAAATACTCTTTAAAAAAAAAAAAAAAAAATCAACAGTTTTGGAGTAATCCATGCTTAACAGGATACATATGGTTGAATATAGCAATAAATTCCAAGTGAAAATATTTTTACCATCTGAAACACAATTGAAATGTTATTTTCCATTCAACTCTTAACATCCTATTGAAAATTTTGTAAGCCCAGTAATGATTGAGCAAAAAATGCTTAAAAATGGGGTCTTTTTGATGCTTATTTATTATCAAATTTTCAGATAAGAGACATAGGTGCTTGAAGCATTTTCACACAAAAGTAGTTCACTTTCACCACATCTATAGTTCAATGATTCATGTTAATTTGATGTTGTGGTAGTCTTACAGGACATTAAAAGTTAACTAAATAATGTAACCATTATTCAAGAACTTTAGCAAGCTGAGTTTTGATGGTCTCTCTAACAAGTCGTAAAGCAAGAGAGAGACACTTAATTTTAGGCCTGAGTTGATGTTAAAGTGGTCAGTGCTAATGCGTTTTGTGGATGCTGCTAATGCTCGTGCTATTTATACATTTCGCAATCATTCCTTTGTGACTTGGTGCCAATCATGTCAACCGACAGAGTGTCTTTTCTGTTTGTTTTCTCTGTAATGTTTGCTTGCTGTCGTCATTGTCACACTGATCAACGCCCACATCCTCATTTGATTTGTCATTACAAAACATAGGAGTTAACCGGTTTTACCACAAGCCCGCCAACCTTACCACCGCTAAACAGTGTTATCTTGGATATCTTTCCCAATCTCTGACGCTACCACTACAACTACTTTCTCAACCACTACTACTATGTCCATTATCACAACATCAATCATCCCCGAGTCGGGGGTGATTTGTTTTTAAAAAAATTCTTCTGTCACTCTTAGCAGCCACATATCCAGCTTTTGTATTATACAAATGGAAGGATTAGTAACACCACTAAATCCAGAAAAGAAAAAAAATCACCAACAATCACACTACTTACTTTCTCAACAATACACTTACTATCATCATTACCACTACCATAAATATATTCCAAGCCCCATCCCCGCCATCATCACCACCACCACCACCAACAACAACAACACAACCACCATAACCACCACCACCACCACCACCAACAACAGCAACACAACCACCATAACCATCAGACAACATCCTGCCTCAATCTCTGTTTACTCACATAATCTGTGGCTTAAAACTTCATTAGAACTGCATATGGACAGCATATTTCTGTCTTTTCGTACCATCGTTACCATCGTTACCATCACCATTATGAACTCCATAACTTGTTACCACCACCGTCACCACCAACGCTAAAACCATAACCAGTCAAAGCCACCACCAGCACCAGCACCAGCACCATTTTAATTCCCATCCCTACCATCGCCACACTCACAGCAAGCGTCATAACGAATGCAAGTGCCTCTGCTGTTACTGCCAAGAAAGATTACGAACAAGCGATTCGAGACCCATAATTTAGACATAAAAAATAATCGCTTTGGATTTGCGCACGTCTATACAAGCACGTACACACACGCACCGCGATGTGTGTGTGTGTGTGTGTATTTGTATGTATGTATGTTTGTATGTATGCGTGTATGATTGTGTGTATGTATGTATGAGTGTGTGTATGTGCCTGCATAAATTTAGCCAGCGTCTTCGCAAACAATGATAAAACACTGAATTATCATTGATGTACATGACAGATTAAGAACGATTATTGGCTCAAGTTGGTGCCAGGAGATTTGATTGATAAATTTGCAAACAACCAATAATGATGTTTTTTTTTGGTTTTTGTTTTGTTACAAGGCACGATATGTTTGTTGTAAGGGGAGTTTTATTGTCATAGGCAATTGCATACGTTAACAAACGCTAGTCATCAGTAATGAAAGGCTTTGTTGACCACAACGGGATATGAACTCAGGAATGGGAGGTTTACAATACATCAAGTATCTTAGTCCAGTGGTCTAACATGTTTCACCAGTATCACCGTCAGTCGATCTTGCAATGTTGATTTAATAAAGACGAAGAAACTCTGGGACTTATTTTTTTTTTTTTAGAGAGACGAAGAACAGGGACTTCAAGGTTGCAGGATCAATTCCACAAAAGTTAGCACAAAATTTACCCCAGGTAGCGGATTGTGTTAGAAAGTTGTCCAAAATGAAAATTTTACGAGTAAATTATAAAAAAAAACAACCATATATAAGGACTTCCTGTCGGTAAGTTTCACTTTACTTAGTTGATAATTTAATATGATATTCAATAGGATTCTTACCTTAAAAAATTAAAAATTTAAAAGTAGCAAGTAGCCCAAGTTAAAAAATAAAAATAAAAGAAGAAATTGCAGCGGGCAGTCCTGAAAAGAAACGTAATCCGCTATTTGAAGCCCAATCTGGTAACCCTGCATGGGTTCATACTTTGTACAATGACATTTACTATATAAGGGAAAAGCCGTGGATTGACAAAATCGTCAGAGCTTCTGACAAAATGCCTTGCACAATATTTACTTACGGGTGTTTACGTTCTGAGTTCAAATCTCGCCGAGGTCAACTTTGCCTTTAATCCTTCCGTGGTCAATACAATAAAGTATCAGTAAAATATTGGGTTCCGATTTAATATATTCCTGTAAGGTATTCTAGATGTGAATGGAATTATCACAGGAGAAGAAGAAACCGGGTTGGCATCCCACTTGTTCGTATAATAATATTTTTTCCATTTTTTTTTACACAAGCTGGAAGCCCCTCAATTTTACAAGATCAACACCATCAATATCAACCACCACCACCACTACCAGTGGTAGTAGTCGTAGTAATAGTAGAAGTAGCGTGAAATCAGGAATAGAATTGTTGTAGGAAATGTAAAGTGTTGGATTAGAAACAAAAGTTGTTAGTGTAGCAGGATGTGGGTACATAGCGGGACATAGGTAAGATCTGTGAGATTGAGGAACATGATAGGGACTGATAGACGGATAGATAGAGAGAGAGAGAGAGAGAGAGAGAGAGAGAGAGAGAGAGAGAGAGAGAGAGAGAGAGAGAGAGAGAGA
>JAOPJM010000001.1:15529494-15545800 GCA_027124095.1 Muusoctopus leioderma
GTAATGTTATGAAAAGTACGTTTCTGGTAAACTTTTCGCGCCTCCCTTTACACTAGTCAGCGCCTCCCTATGGAGGCACGCCTCCCAGTTTGGAAACCTCTGTTTTAGGCTATATTGTGACTATGACAACACTTCGGTGTCCAGTCTGTAAGGTTGTGGTGTTTGGTATTGGCACCTACAGAATGGAATATGATGGATGTCTGCATGGTTTGGAACATTTTCAATTTATCAAAGGGTGGTAAGTGTTCATTTTTGTAATGTACTGACAATGAAATAGACCCCCCAAAAAAACCTTATCAAGTTGTGTTATATTTTTTATCATTTTATTTTTATTTATTTTTTTAATCTAGGTTCATCGAAAGGAAAAAAGAGAGTTGCCAGGATGGATAAAGTGCTTGATGATCTTAATCGACAGAGGAAAGCTACAGAAGCTACAAAGGACCAGCGAAAGAAAGGTACCCCAAAGTCTGCGCGAGGTTCAGCAGGAGGACGTTTCTTCTCGTCACCTCGAACACCAATGTCTGCTGAGAAGTATGCTCCTTCTATTACGCCACCAGGTACACCTCGTTCTGTTGGAGCAAAGAGCTCACACAACCGTCTGTTGAGTTCTAAATACACTCCACCTTTGCGTTCCACTTCCTCGTCTCCTCGTACATTATCCAGTCCCAAATCTCAAACTGGTCAGAGTGCACAGACTGCATCCGGTGTTACTAAAGTTCCTCAAAGCACATTTCCAAGCGATGCTGAGTTCAATGTGACCGAAATGACTCTAGCAGATTCAGTGGAAAGCCCCATGAAGACAAGTGGGACATCCACTGCTTTGTCTCTAGCCATGACCTCCACTGCTGCCGTCAGCTCCTCGAAGTACACACCTCTAACCCAAGCTCTCATGATTGAACCAATGGTAAGCTCTTACCCCTCTAATATAACTCTTTTTAATAAACCAAGGGTTTCTCTTCCACAAAATGTGCCACAATCACTACCCGGTACCACTACAGCTAATGCTAGCTGTAACAGCACTACTACTACTACTTCCTCTACTACTACCATTACTACTACCACCACCAGCACCACTTTGGCTCCTACTTCTCCTATTGGTGCACTTGCCAGCTCTCCTCTTTCTGCCACTGCACTTGCAGTATCTACTCAGGCTTTGCACTTTGCCAGCAATTCTCAACCAGCTCATTCAGTGCCAGGTATTCCACGATCTAGCATCTCTCTCTTCCCTCATCAGTCTACCCAGGTTGCACAACAGTCTTCTGTGGTCAGAGCAGCTCAATCCTATCTTGCTAACTCTCCTATGGCTCAACCTGTACACTCCCCTGGTCAGTCACCTTTGAACCAGCCTGTCCATTCACCAATGGTGCATCCTGCCCACTCACCTTTGATCCAATCTGTACAGTCCCCTATGGCACAACCTGTTCATTCACCAATGCCTCAGCCTGTCCATTCACCTATGGCAAAACCTGTCCAGTCACCCATATCACATCCAGTTATGTCTCCGATTGCCCAATCACCCCTCAGTCAAACTATTCACTCCCCAATGAGTCAAACTATTCACTCCCCAATGAGTCAACACACTCAATCCCCTATGAGTCAGCACACACATTCTCCTATGACACAGATCTCAATGTCTCCTTTGCAACAGCCTGTTCACTCCCCTATGAATCAGCCTGTCCCATCCCCTACTGCTGCCCAGTCTCCACTATCTTCAACTGCTCAGTCACCTTTACAAACTGGTGCTCTCTCTCCAATCACACTCCAGTCCAATCCAATGGCTCAGACTGCTTCTTCCCACAGGGCAGTCCAACAGAATCTACCCCAGACTGGTTTGATTACTAAATCCCGCCAGGCTGCTTCAGGCAAACCAAAGTTAAGCTCAGACAAATCTAAACATTTAGGATCAGGTAAGCCAAGAGCTCCTCCGACTTCTCCATATGCTGTATCGCCTGCTGCCTCTCAGCCAAGTTTTACTTCCTCTCTGCAAGCCCAGCTTAGCCAGGGACTACTGCAACAAAAGGCCCAGTCAGCTCCACAGCAACTAACTCAAGCTACTCAGCAGCAGCTCAACCAGTTGCTTCAGCAGCAGCAGCAACAACAACAGCAGCAACAGCAACAACAGCAGCAGCAACAACAGCAGCAGCAGCAGCAAAGATCCCAAACGACACAGCCGCAACAAGTGATACAAGCTTCTCAGTTACAGACCCAAACCTCACTGGAACAACAATTGCAACAGCAACAACAATTGCAGCTGCAACAACAACAATTGCAACAACAACAGCAGCAGCAATTGCAACAACAGCATCAGCAGCAGTTGATACAAGCTTTAAGTCAACAACAAACTGTCACTCCTCAGCAACAGCAGTTGAAACTTAGTTTAGCACAGCAGCAACAGCAACAGCAGCAGCAGCAACAACAGCAACAGCAGCAGCAACAACAACAACAACAGCAGCAGCAACAGCAGCAGCAATTACAGCAGCTACAACAACTGCAGCAGCACCAACAACAATTGCTGCAACAACAACAGCTGCAGCAGCAGCAGCAGCAGCAACCACAACAACCATCCCAAAACATTCAAGCTGCAGCAGGTCAGCAAGTGTCCAGTGTGCAACAGCAGCAGATAACCCAGCAACTTAGTCAATTGATCAAGCAACAGAGAACACGGCAGTTAGTCTCTCGCCAACAACGTGTTGCTCAACAGCTTGCAAGTCAAGCAGCATCTCAGAAGTTAGCCATGCAACAGCAGCAACTGCAACAACTGCAACAACAACAGATCCAGCAACAGCAGCTACAACAACAGCAGCAGCAGCAGTTGCAACAACAATTGCAACAGCAATTACAACAGCAACAAGCTCAGGCTAAAGTTCAACAATTAGTTCTTCAACAACAACAGCAGCAGCAACATGCCCAGATAGGAAACCAAACTCCAATAGGGCAAAGTTCACCCCAGTCACAAGTAAGCCAAGCCTCTCCACAGTCAGTCCTTAGCCAACCCTCCCCACAAGCATCAGTAGGTCAAGCATCTCCACAGACTCCATCAAGTCAGGCATCACCCCAGGCTGTCATTAGTCAATCCTCCCCACAGGCCCTAATAGGTCAGACAATCTCCCAGCAAGCTGTTAGTCAGTCACCATCTCAAGAGCCCACTAGTAACTTGCAGCTGAGTGCTACAGCTTCAGCTCAGTTAACAAAGCCAAGAGGAACTCCTTCAGCTTTGCAAACAGCTTTGTCACAAATGAACCGAGCCAGTTTTAGCCAGTATTTTCAGGCAGCCAAGGCCCGTGTACACCAAGCAAATCATCCCCAGTTATTAAAATCCCTTTCTCTGACCACACAGGCTAACCAATTGCTTACATCTCCATCACAATCCACCCAGCCCCCCACCACCCAAACTCTATTTCACACCACTCAGATCCCCATCAGCTCTGCTCAGAACATTGCTCAGGTTAACCCTGCTTCTCTTCACAACCAGTTATCTTCAAGAAGCCATGTTCCTTCAACTAATCCTTCTAATATCGCCCAATCACCTGTCACCTCAATCTCACAGTCTCCTCCAGCTGGCACTCAGCAATCTTCAGTTCTGCGCAAGGATGATATACTCACTGCACAAACCCTTGGAATATCTCAAAATAAGATTTCCTCACCAGATTACAAACTTTCCATTTTTACACAGGCTGCCACTCCACATACAGGATCGTCAGATAACCAGCAAGGCTTTCTTAAGCAAGGACCAATTTTGACCCGAAAATCTTCTCTAACAAGTCTCAGCGAAGTAGACTTACCATCACAGACAGTTATGGAATTGAATGCAAACCAGCTAAGAAGTGTCGCTGCATCTGCTCAATTTTGCAGTGGGTCCACAGCAACTTCGCTTAGTCAAAGTGGTACCTTATTAGGTCCACAAAGCAGAACTTTACCTCAGAACTTACTACAAACCTGCGGTGAGACCACTATTCCTCAACAAGAGCGATTCACTCTAAGCACCATGATGGTTCAGGGTGTTAACAACTTAATTAGTTCTAAACAAGTGCCTCATCAAAATGTAACAGAGGCAAATGAACCTTCACCTTCATCCGCTCGGGAACGTTTGACATTGTCATCTATGGTGCGATCATTTGACCTTACTAGTCTCACACAGCAAGAAAAGCAAACATTGTCATCTATAATACAATCCAGAGAATTGTCATCACTTCAGAACCAAGAGCGTTTTTCTCACCATTCAGAAGGGGATATTGTTTCTCTTTCTCAGCAATATTCCAGTGTCCCAAAAGTTCAGTCATCTGTTCCAGTGGGTTTCTCCCAGCCCCATGCAGGGTCAGTTGGAGACCCTGCTGTAACACAGTCATATATGATGCCAAAATCAGCAATAATTGGAAAGCCTCCTCCACCTTATTCAGTTGCTATTGCCGAGAAAGCACAAATGATTTTAACTTCTATGGCTGGACGAAAAGATGCCAATGCAATAAGTCATCTTTCGTCTGGTGTAACTGATAAATCAAATGTAGCGTTTGTTAAAGGGGCTGAAATGTCATTGCCTTCATCTGTTTCTTATAATTCAGGAGTTAATTGGAATACTTTACAGTCTGTTTCAACTGATTCAGGAACTAATATTGTATCTAGTACACATACAATTGCTACTCCACAGCCAGGTATAAACAATCTGGCAACCAACCAAATTTCACAACTTCTCCTCCAAAAGACACCAATGCAAGCTGTGCAACAATTCGATGTACAAAGAAGGTTCACTGAAAAAGATGATAAACAGACTTTAGATTTAGTTAACACCTCTTTGTCTGCAGTTAGAGCTGCCATCTCTCAGTCTACCAGCAAAGAGGGTCAGTTAGTACATAAAAATCTGTTAGGATTTTCTTCTATGAAGAATTCAAATAGTGCCATAAGTACACCTCAACATTCAGATGCTGTCAGCACTGTTGCAGCCAATAACTCATTACTGCAGCATATGCTGGTGTCTTCTGCAACAGAAGCTGCAACATCTACATCAATACTCTCATCAGTTCCCACCCAAGAACTTAATCTTCACAAGTTGTCTTTGAGTAGCGTTTCTCAACCTAGCAGTACTGCCTTAACTCAGCCAACAATCCACAGTTCTATTGCAGCTAGCCACATTTCAACAGCTGCAGTATCAACATCAACACCACCACCAACAATAACATCCACTCGTCCACGTCTAAACACTATTGCTGCTTTACTGAATATAGATTCAGGGCAGCGGACGCAAGCCGAATTAAGGAAACTATCTTTGGCAGGTATCTCAGCAGATGGTTCCACGGGTATTTCAAATTTTGGACAAAGTTTAGGCATGGCTTCTGCTTCTAATTATTCTTCTATTGTAACTACTGCTGGCAGAGCAATTAGTTCTTCAAAACCTTTGACTATTACAACTAGTAGTAATGCCATTGTTGCAGGTCTTGCAGGCAAACCCCGACCTAAAATTGATGTTAATCAGTCAGTGGCCTTTTCAGAAAACACTTTTCAAAGTGACCAACAAGAGCAACAGTCTTCTGTTTCTGAATCTTAATTTTATTTTTTTTTTTCTCTTTTAATGCAAATTTCTTTCTGTTAAAAAACAAAACAAAACAAAAAAAACAACAACAAAATGAAGAAAAAAGCTATTTCTTAATATTTTTTTACTTTGTCTTGATCAATTGAAATAAAAATGTTTGAAGCTGTGAAATTGAAGGGAAACAATGCTGTATGTCAAGTATGGAAATTCTCTGAGAAACTAGATGAACTTTTGAGTATTAGAATCTCTTTGAATAAAGTAAACAAGATTTAAAATAATTCAAAGTTTAGAGTTTAAAATTAAATGGGCATATATCTCTATAAATGTATGCATTTGTGGATATCTGTGCATGCAAGTATGTGTATATATTCATATATATCTATATATATATATATTCATATATATATATTTATATATATATATTTATATATATATTATATATATCATCATCGTTTTACGTCCGTGTTTCCATGCTAGCATGGGTTGGATAGAAATTTCTTGAAGCAGCATTTTATGGTAAGATGCCCTTCCTGTGACCAACCATACTGATTAAGTATGGAAATATATATATATCTCTATCCAACCCATGCTAGC
This sequence comes from Muusoctopus leioderma, assembly GCA_027124095.1. NCBI lineage: Eukaryota > Metazoa > Mollusca > Cephalopoda > Octopoda > Octopodidae > Muusoctopus > Muusoctopus leioderma. The sequence goes on from JAOPJM010000001.1 coordinate 15,535,613, forward strand.
ATGGAAACACGGACATAAAACGATGATGATATATATATATATATATTCATACATGCATATGTATGTATTCATATGCTATTTGATATATATAATGTGTGTCTGTGTATATATATATATTTATATATATATATATGTATGTATATCTATATATACAGTGGTGAGCTGCCAAAATTTTAACAATCGGTTCGCTTAGCTGCCCAAATTTTAAAAACTGCTTTGCTAAGCTACCAAAATTTCAAGCATGGGTTCTATATAAAAATTCTGATTTCAAGCAATATAATATTAAAACGGGGTAAAATCTGGAATTCGGGGAAACTGGTGATGGTCTGCATCAGCAAAAATCAGTCAATATAAAGTTCAGAAGATTTGTAAAGTTTTCGCTGTGTGGAATATAGAACATAATGTTTTGTCGCTTTGGCTCTTCATCTGAGTGAAGAAATTAGAGCTAAAAGTGAAGTTGCATGATTGTTTTGGTGGGGGCAGAGGGAACAAGTGGGTGAGATGATGAAGGAGAAGGGTAAACAAGTTGGACAGGAAGGTAGATACATCCATCATACAACCACAAGTTGGACAGGAAGGTAGATACATCCATCATACAACCACAACAAGTTGGACAGGAAGGTAGATACATCCATCATACAACCACAAAAAGAGATACAGTTTAAGGTGACAGGGGACGGAGTTAGACAGGTACAATACATCAAACAACCACAACTAGTTACAATTATGATAACAGGTTAAACTATTGCAAGGAGCAGAGGAGGCAAAGTGGCAGAAGGTTGGTGTAGGAACATATATGCAAACACACAATTACACTGCTACATAATTACATTCACATATATTACTCAGAGATACATATCAACATTCACATACATTTCCTTACTCTCATCACAGTAAATAGACTAATAATCTTTCCAACATATCATTAAAATAGAAAAATTTACACAGCAAACATAGTAATTAACTTACACTTGAAAACATTAATGGGCCAACTTAATTTCCACATAGTGGGGTCATTTGATTCTGTGGCACATTTGACATATCTTTTCCGAGTAGGTCTGTCTTCAGCATCCAGCAAAAGGTTAAGAACTGATTTACATGAACTGTATTCAGCTCACCACTGTATACACACATACACACACATATTTATACATATTGAAATTGTATTTATTACAATATGAAAAGGCATTTTGAATAATAATTTGCTTCTTTTTCAGTATTTTAACATCAAAGATTTAATTTATTGCTCTTTAGTGATATTATCTGAGAATAAATTCTTCTTTTATAGTAAAAATAACTGGATAAAACATCAGTAGTTTACCTATTTTTGAGACTGATATAGACAGTGGATTAGCCAGAAAATACCAGGGTATTATGCTTATATGATTCTATTAAAGAATACTGTTACAAGAGTCTTTTGACTCACATGGTGCTAAGTCTTTGTGTAAATCACATTGTTCTACCAGTAAATAGCTATTGCCAATGATATAGAGTGATGTGGCTGAATGTATTGCCGATTTGTTTTACCTTTATTTTTTTTACGTAAGATTTTGTCTCACTACAGTGTTAAAAATTATTAATTTTAATATTATTTTAACTATTGTTATTATAACCATTATTATTATTTACCATTATTATAAACTATTATATATATATTTATATATTCCCATACTTAATCAGTATGGTTGGTGACAGGAAGGGCATCCAACCGTAAAATGCTGCCTCAAGAAATTTCCATCCAACCCATGCTAGCATGGAAACACGGACGTAAAACAATGATGGTGATGGTAACGATGATAACAATGATGATGACGATGATCCAACGAGCTTCCACAAGTTTCCAAATTTCACTTACAAGGTTTTGGTTGACACAAGGCTCAGGTGGAAGACACTTGCCCAAGGTGTCACGCGGTAGGACCGAACTTCGAACCACATGGTTGCTAAGCAAACGTCTTCCACATAGCCATGCCTTATACCAAATTCTGAACCACACATCCATGCCATGCAAGAAATCTGCAAGGCACTTTTATTTTATTTTTTCTATATTTTTTCACTGATTGAAACTTTATAGAACACAGAGAGAGGGGGTGCTATAGCTAGCAGAAGAACCGAAACAGTAGGAACTGTTGTCTCTTTAGTAATATATACTACATTTCTTCAGAACAAAGACATATTTGTTAGAGTGCCACACAAATAACTATATTATATATATATCAGGCAAGGCTGAATATTATTACGTGTCCCCATCTTCTTCAGCACAAAGTGTGTAAGTACAGTGTATATATATATATTAGCTCTGAATGGTTTAACAGCAACTTAACTGATGTTTTTTAATGAGATAAACACCAGAAGGGTTTCCAATGAAAAGAATTATTATTCTAGGTGATTGTATGATGACGATGATGATGATGATAGTCTACAGTGAGGTGGATCAAATAAATATTGTGTAGGATGAGTATGTTTTGTTTCATATGTGTTGCTGCTGTTGTTGTTGTTGCTGTTGTTTATATATGACTTCCAAGTCACAAGACAACATCAACTGGTGACCTTTTAGCAGACATTCCAAGTGTACCTAACCAAAGTCAATAACTGGAGGAAGGGAGGGAGTACAGTGCTTCTGTACCTGTTTCTGGTGACCCCTAATATCAACCAGCTATAACTAGTCATATTCTTAATAATGCTTAAAATCAAGGAAGTAGCATATAATTGATATATATAGGCGCAGGCATGGCTGTGTGGTTAAGGAGTTCGCTTCGTAACCACGTGGTTTCGGGTTCAGTCCCACTGCGCAGCACCTTGGGCAAATGTCTTCTGCTATAGCCTCGGGCCGACCAATGCCGTGTCAGTGAATTTGGTAGATGGAAACTGCAGAAGCCCGTCGTAAATATATATATGTACATATGTGTGTGTGTGTGTTTGCCTCCGTATCTCTTTGTTTACGTAACTTAGCGGTTCAGCAATAGCGACCGATAGAATAAGTACTGGGGTCGATCTGATCAACCTCCAAGGCAGTGCCCCAGCATGGCCGCAGTCAAAATGACTGAAACAAGTAAAAGAGTATATCCTGATTAGTAAATAAACTCATAAGGTTATAATATATGTATTTAGAAAAGGCTGTGAAAATGGTTACTCAGAAATATTGGTACACAAACAAATGCTTGGTTATATAACAATTCAAGTCATATGCTAACATAATTACAAGTTTGTCAGATAACTAACCAAGCATACTATTTCTATCTAAAAAAAACTTTGAATACAAAAAAAGTTGATTATAAACAAAACAGTATATCAAAAACAACTTACAAGAAGTCTACATCATGATAGTTTGATGGGATTTTAAATGCTTTACGTTTAGGTGCGCGTGTAACATAGATACATTTAGTCCAGCTTGTTACATTTCCTGTACACCGGTAACCATCACCCCTAAAATATAAAAAGACATTAAAGAATATTGCTTATTTTAAGAAGTTTTCTTTTCATGCAGTTAATCTGAGAAGTAGATAACGAGATATTTTAGAATTAATGCAAATTAGTACTTAACCCTTTTGATACCAACCTGCCTGAAACTGCCCCTCTGATAATAGCTATTTATTTTCAAATGTTCATATTTAAATTTAAACCTTCCATCATAATTCATTTTGTTATCTTATATTCCAAACACCAACATAATAACAAGTTAGTTATTTTACTAAATCCCTCCAAATACTTGATTATTTTCAAAATTAATTGAATATCATAGGTAGCATATTTCATTAGAAATATGATAACGAAAGGGTTAAAGGGAGATATATTTCTATATAGTATGGTGATAACAAAATAGATTTTTATTATAAAATTACACAATGAAAAAGTTTATAATTTGATTCTTTTAATCATTCACAAGTGACATAAATTACTGCTTCAAATCTTTCCCCTAGAGACTCTGTTAAACATTATTATTCAGAATACATTCAGGAAAATTGATATTAACCCTTTCATTTATGTACAAATACACAGTTCTTAAGTTTCAGTTAATATAGAAAATAATCAAGAATTTAGTAAAATACCTAAGTTTTTCATTAATTGGTATATTAATTTAATGTTACAAATACAACTTAAAACGTTCTGACATAAAATTACGAAGGAAGGTTTTAATTTAAATATGAACAGTTTAAAACAAAGGGTTTTGTATCAAAGAACCAGTGACAGTCTCAGGCAGTCTGGTATCAAAAGAGTTGAACTAGTAATAATTATCAAAAGAGTTGAACTATTAATAATTATCAAAAAAATGTCAATTCTAGTAAATAAAAACCAACTAAATATATTAAAATTTCAGGAAATAATAATTTAGAAACAAACTATTTCACTTTAAAGACCATGGAAAAACAAAAACACTATAGAAAACAATATTATCATGTTGCCTAAGTTGTAAAGAGGTCCTTGAGAGCTGGTGCGTAACTCCAATTTTAAGGTGTGAAGTGGACAAGAGAAAAATCCTATGTCTAAATAGAATGCAGGTCTATTACAGGTAACATTCCCAAATTTTCTGGTATTTATTCTTGATGGCTAGGTCAACTGAGGCAATATAGAATAACATTTTCTGTTCAGAAACATAACGCATGCAACAGATTTGAACTCATATATATCATCTTTACTTGAAGTCAATGAGGGAGCTTCTATATGGTTACTCGAAATGCTAGAAATACCAACCAAATCTCCCTTAAATTACACCCTACTGTCTTGAAAAGGAAGGGGCACATTAGATAATGTAACCAAAGATAAACAATGATGTAATCCAAGATATGCAATGCACGAGAGAAGGATGGGATGGTCATGGCTGTAACACCTTTGATCATGGATCTGGTTAGTCAGGGTTAACTTGAGGCTAAATTTCTTATTGTCAGAGATATTTGTTATCTTGGATGTGACATGGCAGACAGTAGAAATGCTTTTAGACAAAGACACCAATTAACATGGGTAGCAGCACACAAACTTTATTTTATTTAGAATTGTTCAGTCAGTGATAAAACTAAAATGGTACTTTTCAAAACTTGCAATGAAAGAGTTTATTTTTATAGTAGTGAGGGCTGGACAATAAGAGAAACACGCAGAAAAAATAAATGCTGTATATCACTCATTTATGACTGGCACGGAATTCATTTTCCAGAAGCCAAAAAAAAAAATATGAGCATAAAGAAGCAAAAAAAAAAATATGAGCATAAAGTTTGCAAGAGTGCAAACTTTCTCAGCTGATAGCATTTTACATTCAAATAGATTAATTCTAGTTGGACATGCTATGAGAAGACGAAATACATCACTGGCCACTCTTGAATCACAAAAATAAGGGGTACAGAACCTTATTGTATTGGAGGAACTTTGTGAAAGACATATATTTCCCTACTTAATGAGGATCTAGTGAAATGCCATGTTAAATTTAGTGAAACTGCTGACCTTGCTATGGATAGGGACCAATAGTATCTCAGATGTTGTAGGCTATCCCTTATGAAAACGGAAGAGGATCTCAAAGAGGAACCTGGGGCTAAACAACAACAAATTTTATTTTCCCATATCTTCCCAAATATCTTAGCAATAAAATTTGATCTTATAAAATGAATAATTTATATAACAAATAACTGAAGATTTATCTACAAATTTCTTCAATATATTCAAATAGCAATGAAAAATTTTTATGTTTTATGTTTTATGTTTTAACATTAACTCTTGAGCACAAGAGCAAATGTCTTGAAGAAACAAATTTAAAATATTGAACAAAACTATATACCTGAATGAAAGTTTTCCATCAGGACACTCTGGACATTTCACAAGGGCACCAAATGCCATACAGTCAGAAACAGCATCTAATAACTGAACATAAGGGAACCTTAAAAATTATTACAAAGCATAAATGCAACACACTGCTACTTAACTTTCACAGATAAATTAAATATCATACATCAAACTCATTGTTACTCTAAGATAATGCAAATACATTAAGAAAATTATTACCAAGCTATATCAAAATTTCAGAAACTGAAACTGTTACAATATTTATTTTGTTTCAAATATATTAATGTGTCTTGAGAAAAGCACTTAGAATTGTAAATATGAAAAAGAACAATCACCTTACTCTCGCCTGATGGTATTGCCTGTTCATTTAACTCTAACAACACTTTCAGAGCTTCATTACTAACATCTTTCTCCAATTTGTCACGGTATCCCCACAATAACTTGCTCTGTACCTTGATGGGAAAAACAAATCATCAGTCATTACTTCAGTCTAATAGTGTTTGTTTTAAATATACAGTCTAACGAGCTGTAAATAGGTATATATAGTTAGGTACAGCCCACCACTGTAAGTAGTGTGGACATTGTATTATTACCAAATACTACATTAGCTTGCAGTGTCAAGTTCAAATTATTCTCTTAACCTGGAGAAAGTAATTGGAATCCATTCCAGTTTATTCCTCCATGAAAATACTTTAGCCATAAGGTCATTAGAAGTTGTCTATAAATCAATAGTGACCTTTCATAACAAGATTACCACAGCTGACCATTACAAAAATAATTTTAACAGAAAATAGAATATAGAAAAAAATAAGCAAGAGAAATAGTTATCTATGAAAATATTTTATTTAAACTATCAGTTATTTTCAGTTGAATACTGAAATACCAGCTATAAATTAAAATTACAGCTGACTAATTTAACTATTTCAAATATTCATTTAGTTATACACATTTTTCTTTTGCAGTGTTTTGTAAAATATTATGAAACTTTATTTTCATAAATTCATGCCTTAACCCTTTTGATACCAACCCACCTGGGACTACACACGGTTCTTTGATACACAATTGCCCACTTTAAAGTGTAAATATCTAAATTAAAACTTTTCATCATAATTTTATGCAAGAAGCTTTTGATAAGTTATGTTCCAAACACCAGCTTGATATAGAAATAAATGTGTCAGAGTAAATACCTCCAAATTCTTGATTATTTTCAAAATTAATGGAAACCCCACAGGCAGTGTATTTCATTAGAAATATGGTCACAAAAGGATTAAACGAATGCCAAACTTTCTACTCTAATCTATCTATATGTTTTGTTTATTTGTTTTATTTTTCATTATTAGTCATAAATTGGCAGAGTTGTTAGCGCGTCGGACAGAATGCCTTGCAGTATTCGTTCCAGCTCGCTGAGCACTGAGTTCAAATCCTGCCGAGGTCAACTTTGCCTTTCATCCTTCTGGGGTCGATAAAATAAAGTACTAGTCAAGTACAGGGGTTGTTGGCTTTGCGCCTATGTTAGAAAGAATTATTAGTCAGAAGAGGAGAGGCAGTGCAGTCTTTTACTTAAAATTTAATTCACATAACTATGGGATGTTGTTCATGTCTTAATTCAATTGCCACAAATACCATTCATAACTTAAAGTATGACATCACCTTGTAGTGGCTCACTTGCTTTAACCACAGGGTATCAAGTAACGTTTCATGTCAATCATGTTAATAAAAATATTAACGCCAGGTTTCATGTCAATCATGTCAATAAAAATATTAACGTCAGGTTTCATGTCAATCATGTCAATAAAAATATTAACGTCAGGTTTCATGGCAATCATGTCAATAAAAATATTAACGTCAGGTTACCTCCTCTAATATCTGACACATTGATGTTGAATTAATTATCCAGATATTCATATTTTCCTATCACAATTACAACAGAATTATTTCAACTTATTTCATCTAAATTAGATAACGTTATTTCATCTAAATTAGATAAGGATGAAAGGCAAAGTTGACCTCAGCAGATGAAACGTATTTCCAACTAACTTTTAATTGTTTCTCCTCTTCGGTTTCTTTCTTGGGCTTTTTCACATCGGCTTTGGATTTTTCTTCATCCTTTCTCTTTCGGCTACAAATTAAAATTACAGATAACCTAATTTAACAATTTCAAGTATGTAATTTGTACACCATATTTCTATGGCAACATTTCTCTCAAAATATCATTAATTTTTATTTCCACAATTTTGATATCGTAAATGAGAATTCCAAACCTTGTAATTATATTATATTTTTTACACATCTACACGACAGTGAGTTGGACAGTTCTGCATATTTGGATGATATTTATATTCTACTCCAATCTATTTATATACTCTTTTACTTGTTTCAGTCATTGGAGCCTTGAAGTCGATCAGATCGACCCCAGTACTTTTCGAGTCTGGTACTTATCTTATCGATCTGTAAGCCGAACCGCTAAATTACAGGACATAAACAAACACACAGACACACACACATGCATATATATATATATGACGGGCTTCTACAGTTTCTGTCTACCAAATTTACTCAAGGCATTGGTTGGCCCGAGGCTATAGTAGAAGACACTTACCCAAGGTGCCATGCAGTGGGACTGAACCCGAAACCATGTGGTTGCCAAGCGAACTCCTTAACCACACAGCCATGCCTCCGCCTATATGTTAAGGTAAATCATACAACTATTATTGTGGAAACCCATCTGGAAAGATAATTGTGTTTTTCTAAGTACAATATATCTCTGAAAGAAGTGGAGAAACTATCCAAATATAACATTTCAAATTTTGTATTGGAGTGTATTGGTTCCTGGATAACTCAAAATACCTTTTGGTTTATAACAGCAGCGTTTTGGATACAAATCCTTCTCTCACTTAGCTGTGTATTATATTTTAGGCAAAGCATTCTCTCCCTTTTATCTACACTGTTTGCCTTCTTTAGTATTTAATTGTATTTCTAATTACAATAGTCTCTGGATAACGCAAAATACCTTTTGGCTTATAACAGCAGTGTTTTGGATACAAATCCTTCTCTCACTTAGCTGTACATTATATTTTAGGCAAATAATTCTCTACCTCTTATCTTCATTGTTTGCTTTCTTTAGTATATAATTGTATTTCTAATTACAATAGTCTCTCAAAAAATATAGACCACAAAAGGAAATATATACATACATGTATTATGCGTGTATGTATCTATGTACACAAATACATATATACATATATACGTGATAGAACAATTGACGGCGTGCTACCAGTGGAGGCGGGAAGTGTGACAGACATAATAACATAATACCAACACACACAATACAATATTTAAATATAAAGACCCCTGAAATAGAGATAACGAGCATAAGAGGAGTTGAAAATAGGAACAATCCCTGTAATAATAGGCAACCTCTTTATGTCCCTTAATCTCTCTCTGTCTCTCTCACTGCTTCCCCATTATCATTATCTCTCTCTGTCTCCCCATTGTCCTTCTCTCTCTCTCTCTCTCTCTCTATCTATCTATCTATCTATATCTCTCTATCTCTCTCTATCTCTCTATCTCTCTCTATTTCTCTCTATCTCTCTATCTCTCTCTATTTCTCTCTATCTCTCTATCTCTCTCTCTCTATCTCTCTCTATTTCTCTCTCTCTCTCTACCTCTTTCTATATATACCTATATATATCTATATATATATCTTTCGCTCTCTATCTTTCGCTCTCTTTTTCTCTCTCTCTCGCTATCTCTCTTTCTCTCTCTCTCTCTTTCTCTCTCTCTCGCTATCTCTCTCTCTCTCTCTCATCTCTCGTTCATACTCTTCCAAACTGCCATTTGCTTTTCTCATGCCTCTCTAACCCTCTTTTTATTCCATATACCCCCCCCCCCTCTCTCTGCCATTACCTGTCTCTATCTCTTCCATTACCTGTCTCTATCTCTTCCATTACCTGTCTCTATCTCTTAGTCTGTCAGTGTCCTTATCTCTCCCCTCCTACCACGCCAATCTTTCCCATAAACTCAACTCCCCTCCTACCGTCTGTCTCACACATCCACCAATTCCAGTCACGAAATAACCCCCCCCACACACACACACACACCCAACCTTCCTCACCACCACACACCCCAACCTTCCCCACCACCACCACACCCTCAAATCAACCTCCGCTCACTCACCTTCTGCTCCAGTCTCTCTACCTTACTGCCCTATCAAACCCTCTCTCTCTCTCTGTCTCTTCCACATTAACTATAAACAGTATATTTCCCTTATATAGAAATATATTCATTTTTCTTTCAAGTTGTATTTTTTTTTTTTTTAATTTTTCAAGATTTTTAATCAATTTAATTTTCCACATAAAACTTTTATGAAAAATTAATAATGTGTCCTTTAGCTTATTTAGATTTGCACATATATATATATAT
>JAOPJM010000001.1:15632884-15649155 GCA_027124095.1 Muusoctopus leioderma
GCGCGTGTGCCTGCGTACGTGCGTGTGCGTGTGTGTGCGTGTGTGTGCGTGTGTGTGCATGTGTGTGTGTCTATATGTGTGCGTGTGTAAGTTTATATAATCACATAACTGTCTCGTTGGTTTTTCCAAAAGAACGTAGTTGGCTGTTAACAGTTAAAATTTTACTTGATAGCACTTATGATGAATTGTTTAAATATTTTACCTACTCTTAAAAATGTATGAATCCTTATAATTATTCACTACGTCAAGTTTGCGTCAGGTTTTTTTGGTATTCCAGACATAGATATGAAATATGGAAAGTAGTGTGCTTGTAAGCTCGTAATGGAAATCTGTAAATGAAACCAATGTCGAGAATTCCAGAGCCTAACATTTTGGAACAAGTTTTAGTGATATATAAATATTTATATATTTTGTGTTTGTGTTTTTTTTTTTCATTTCGTTCAGTATTGTGAGGCTCCATATTCTGATATGGATCTCAGAGACTCACATAAAAGAATGGTTTAAACAGGGTATTTTAATAGCAGTTAATTTATATCTTTGAGATAAGCTGCATTAACCTTCTCAAAATCCGTGGCTAGTGCTCCAGCTTGGAACTCACTCACCAATTCCTAATAACAATACCAACCTCACGTCCTGTTCCTCTTTGAGGCTCAAATATCTCATCCATTATCTTTAACATTTATCTACTGTTCAAGCTACACTCAATATTCCAACTTCTTTCAGAATGTGGTGTCCGCACCACGTAGACACTTCCAGTCAAATTCTGTCTTCCTCGTTCTTCTAAGTGTATCTGCTGTCTCTACCGTTCATTAAACTTTTCCATTCCCCATCAGTTTTTTTTATCTCTCATTATGTATAGAGGAGATTTATCTCCTTTCACTATTCTCTGAAGTCATCATCCTCGGTGACTTCAATATACGTAACTCACCTGGACGAAAGGCCGTATTGTTAGCTATTCCGCATTATCTGCACCAGTTAGTATCCTCCTCTTACGGCATTCCTTACCGACACACCTAGACCCCTAACACTCTTGAAATTTTTCTCACCTCTAAACACATACTTTATACAGCAATTACTGTCTCTACCTTAGATTGTCTGACTGCTACCTAATAAAGACAACACATCTAAAAACTGCAAAACAATGGGGGGTAGGCTACACTATAATGTTTCTACCACTATCACTATTAAAATCAAAACTTAATGATAAAAACATAGATTTGTAGGACTACAATTGATTAATGTATATAAATTTCAGCGGACGAGTATGCTGTAGTGGAATGGAATAGAAATTATGAAATTGAATACGTCTGCTCCTAACGCTTCATGTGTAGTTCTTGACTCAATGAAACTGTTTCTAGTTTTTTTGATAGAATACTTTTTGCTGTTACACAAATTTTAAAAAGCACTCAACTTTTCTGATTTATGATAACCCCAGAGGAACATTCGTCTTTCAGATATTGTACTCAATGGATGCCACCGAAAAAAAAATTATTCTTTTTAGGATATACTTGGTTCAGTTTTGTCTATTATAATCTTAAATAAAATTCTTAGGGAGTCCCTCGATATCTGCATGTCTACTTCCATTAGAAAACACGATCACACTGCATATTTCCCACATATATATATAACACACACACACACACATGTATATATATATGTATATATATATATATATATATAGAGAGAGAGAGAGAGAGAGAGAGAGAGAGAGAGACTGGGATAGAGACAGAGAGAGAGAGGGAGAGAGAGAGAGGGGGAGAGAGAGAGAGAGAGAAATATATATATATATATATATATATTATCATTTTTTTAGCTCAACGGCTATTGTAGAGATCGCCGAGAGGTAATTGTAGGTAACTCTTCGCCATACCTTCCGATCTGTAGTCCTGAATATATAAAAAAGATGAGATGGCCAAGACTGGAACGTTTTTTATCATAGGGTCTGCCCGATCAAAGCTAACGTGGGGCTAACTAACAACAAAGACTACTACAACATATACACATATACATGGTGATAGAAATCCTTGATTTCTCGAGATTATCACCCCTTCTTGTTCGGAGTTGGCCGCAATCGCCACTTGGTGTTTGTTCACCTCCTCCTTAAGCGGAGATAATTTGGATAAATCAAGAATTGTTTTCTTGTACGGTATTTAATATACCCTTTATCGTCTTTGTATTCTACATTCTTGCCACTGGCCACATTGAGTTATTTATCTTGACTCAATTTCGTTTTAATTATGCAAATTACCTTGGCCATAAATGTGTTCTACTCTGTTTGTATAAGTCTTAGTTTTGTGCCTGGCTGGAGTCAACGAGGGACCATGTTGTGCTGATGACGTCTATTGAGACAGAAACACGTGTCCACAACTGTCCCATACCTCGAGATAAGACGGTTTGTTTATACTTAATGGCATGTTACAATCACGAAATCCTTGAATTTATTGAGATTATCTCCCCTTCCCACTCGGTGTTTGCCGCAGTTACCACTTGGTGTTTGTTTACCTCCTCCTTAAACGGGGATAATTTCAATAAATCAAGAACTTTTTCTTACACGGTATTTAGTATACCATTTTGTCTTTGTATTCCAAATTCTTGCTACTGGCCACATTGAGTTATTTCTCTTGACTCATTTTCGTTTTATATATATCTATATATATTATACATCTCAATTGACTGGTACTCAAGTTTCACCAATGGTGTCGTCCAGACCCGATGACTAGTCACCATTGGTAAAACTCGAGTACCAGTCAATTAAGATGTATAAAAAATTCGACACGATCACAAGTATTGAGTCTCCATATGAGTAAATATTTGTTGTTATTTATATTCCTATATATATTTATTAATTAAGAGGAGCTGACAATTTGCAAACTGTTTCGTTGGACTTTTCAAAGCTCAAATTAAAGTTCTACATGCAGAGCCAGCATTGTAACAAATATGTAAACATTGAATATGCGTATTACTAAACAATATAATCTAAGGGAGTCGGAAGGGCAGTAGCTTGTATGAAAAATTAAACCCTAAATTAAACACCTATACATGGGAACTCAAGTAGTCTAAAAAACTCTTAGTGAGTTTTATCATAAGGTAAAATACCAACATTTTCAGAAAAAATATATAATTCTGTCAAATAAATTCCTGTATATCTACAGACCAACATGAATATCAATATATCAATATATATATATATATATAGATAGATATAGATATAGATATGTGTATATATACGTGTGTGTGTATGTGGGTGTGTGTGTGGGGGTGTGTATTTGTGTATGTGTGTGCAGTTAAACAATTAATGGGACACATGACGATTACTTAGAGTTTCATAGGCATGTAAGCACGTGTCCAATTGATCAGCTATCCACTAGAGATAGCTAATTTCCAAGACATTACTTTGGATCTTAAGATAGGTACGCACTACCCCTATAGGAAGCCAAACGAGGAGGGGGTATATATCCATTAGAACCAGCTATAATTAGGAACTGATTAGCAGGCACAAGCAGGAGAGCCTCGTATCTATCTTCTGATTGGAAAATGTTCGACAGAGCAGTAGCCCAATATGATTAGGCTCTATCCAGGAGTGGTTTAAATGAGAAGTTAACCTATATGGGAAATCTCCCACCCACTCTGAACCCAAGGAGAACCAGGAAGCGGAAACCAAACTGGTTTAATCCACCTAATAATGCAGTCGACACTATAAATATTGATAGGAATTTTCTATCGGTAGTAAGGCACCATTTTTCGACCACATATAACATTTTCATTGCACATAATATTAAGCTTAGCTATTCTTGCTTAGGTAACATCACTTCCAGTATTTCATACCACAACCGAAAACAAACATCTGCACAGCCTTCGCTCCATCTGCAATAGCCGAAATCGAGCCACGTATCTGCCGAGAGGATGCGGCCTTTCGAAGGCCGTGTTATATAGATTATATGCTATGGAACTATACGGGAATTAGCGTCAACGACTTCAAAGGGCGGTATAATCAACTTTTCTACAACTTTAGATCCAGGGACATGGTGAAATCTACTTCCTTGTCCGGTTTCATTCGGAAGTTTAGAAACCAAGGACATGACTGCTCTACCATAATCTGGAACATTGTCGATTGTACATCTCCATCCTCCAGTGGATTATATTACTGTAGGCTCTACCCGTCTGAGAAACTGCGTATAATGAAGCAGCCTGTGGTATCCCTCAACAGAAACCCCAAGGTGATTTCCAATTACAGTGACAGAGGAGCCTTTGTGATGTATCAGTTCGAACCGACTCTGAAAATAACGCCAGAGAGGATCAAGGAGTTATCTCTCTTTACTAACGAATGTTAATCTCAGCTGAGTTGCTTCTTCTGTGTCTTCAGAGTCTAAATCGTCTTGCAGTGATTTAAGCAGCAGTCCTAAACAATTTTGATCACATGACCCGGGACATCCAATGGCAACCTTGCTTACCAGCGACCAAAGCCGAACGTGGTTAAGACTTCACTCATCGCGGACATATGATCGATTGGATACGCGTTTACATACCTATGAAACTGAGTAAGGGACATGTGAGTCATTAATCGTTTAACGACAAATATATACTCTACATAACGTATTTAGTTCCATTTTCTTGTGCGTGTGCACATATCCGTGTATATATGTGTTTTTGTCCGCGCGCGCGTGCGTATATATATATATACGTACATATATGTGTGTGTGTGTGTGTGCATGTATATATGTATATGTGTATATATATATATATATATGTATGTATGTATGTATGTTGCATTTATGTGTGTAGTCTTCTTTATTCTCTTTTGTTTCTGAGATATTTCTAACAATCTCTTATCTTTTTCAATGACCAGAATATATGCTTTTTGTCAATCTATTTTATGCGCAATCACATTTTTTTTTTCGCTTGGCGCAGACAGCTATTATTTCGCAAACCACAAAAAAGCAACCAACATTTCTATTTTTGTTTGCATTCTTTTAGCAGTAAACAGCTGTGTCTCAGGAATTTATAGAACGTTTTGTTGTGTTGTGAAGGTGTCCATGAGAAATATCTGTATTATTACTTAAGAGAGAACCAGTTTGTTTGGTTGATATTGTTTTCATCAATGTTCATGTGTTGTTCGCTTTATGTTGCCAGGGAATATCAGCTTTGACGCTAGTTGATTCAAAAAAATGAACTCTCCACTTTATCGAAAACGGCTGCATGCAACATAGCAATGTAATGTTTGTGTAGATTTTCAGATGCAGATTTAGATATGTTACTTCTGCTGACTAATCAGTATTGCAATATATAGGTTGTACTAGATAATGTAGGATGTAGTAGATAAGCTATTTGAAACTGTGAGTTTCAAATATCTATTGCATGGAAATTCTTATGTTCAAAAAATGAGGCACATGAAGACAATTAAAATGTTGTGAAAATAGAAACAGACTTCAAGACATACTTCACTAATGCTCTTGGGAAAGGTATATATGCCACAACATCCATTTCCAGCCCACTGCGATCAATAGAGTTGATCACCTCTCGATGAATACTTGTCCTCACTAAATGTCTGTCAAATAAGTATATCGATGTAGTGTGTGGGATGAATTAATATTAATCATTTTATTTTAAAATTTTGTTTCTGGCTCTTTACGTTCAGAGATCAAATCCCGCCAAGGTCAACTTTACTTTCAACCTTCCGAGGTCGATACAATAAAGTACCAGTCAAGTACTGGGTCGATTTAATCGACTTACACCGCACCCAAATGTATGGCCTTGTACCTATGTAAGAAATTATTTTAAATATTAATTTTATCCTTAAGTCAACCCTGATCGGAAAGACCTATGATCAAAGATTTCCAACTGTGATCACACTGTCTTTTAGTGATATGTAGAACTACACTATCGAATGTGTTATTTTCTTAGTAAAAACGGCAGAGTTTGTTTTGAGGGAGATTTGGCTGTATTTCTAGCAGGTCGAGCGATTATGTAGAATCTCCCTGGCTGGCTCGATATAAAAAGAGATAGCTTGTGTTGCCATGTAGAAGTAAGATCTCATTGAACCAAATTCGTGAACCAATTGAAGCTAATTGGCGAGACTTACTCCGCTAATGATCTTGATAAAGGTATGAATGTCATACAATCCCATTCTAACAAATTCGTGGTTTTATTTCTTGTAAGAAATCGAAATAATTTCGATTATGAGAAAATATCGTAAAGTAAAGGGAGGTTTCAGACGAGATGATTCAGAAATCTGGTTTCGATTCCCAGCCGTAGCCATTTCTGTTCATTTGTGTTGCATATGGGAAAATTATGAGCACCAACAATTATCTCCAGCACCTGAAATTTTAGGTATTATCTCGGTGTAAGAAAGAACATTTATCACTCCAATGCTGAAGTAGAAAGCTGTTCGAAATGCCTTATTTATCTACTCAGAATGCTAGGTCGAAATGCCAGAAATAAATTCGACCTCGATGTAATTTGATTACCGAACGTAGAGGAATGAAACTATATACTGAAAATATACTTATAAGTAGTACAAGTTTTAGCCGTTGCTGAGGTGTGCGATCGAACACACTAGACAAATGTTAATAAATATCTTAACAATCTCTCCGCGGGAAAAAAAGGGGGATCGCCCTGATCTGTTTCGATTCTATTTGGGACAACTTATCAGCGACAGCGTAACCGTCTGTCTCTACCCACACAGGAATGGTATATACAGTCACTACTAACAGGGACTTCACTAAGGCGGAAAATCTGATTTGCATAGATATTATTCTTCTGGAAACTAGATCAGTTCGTTAATTATTCATGCACTAAGCAGCGTGTTTTGCATAATGTATGTACGATAGAGTATAAAATCTGATTTGCATAGTGTTCTTCTTGCAGCTAGGCCAGTTTCGCATAATGTATGTACGATAGAGTATACTCTATGTAAGTAACCTTAGCGCAACAATTGCAAATTAATTAACCTTGCTGCCAGCAGATCGCTATTTATGAAAATCGGATTTTCCGATTTATTGAAGTCCGTGTTAGTAGTGACTATATATACAATCCCTCTGTAAACAGAGACAAGCGAGTATGCAATCTCTGATGAGTTGTCTCAAATAAGACCGAAATTGATTGGGCTGATCTCCCATTTTTTCTGCCCATGAAGAGAGTGTTAAGAATTTCTTTACATTACTCTAGTGTGTTCGACCACATACCGCAGGGACGGCTAAAACTTATACTACTTACATAGCGTATGTTTTATTGCACATTTACATTATGTAAAAGACGCTGCCTAGTGCAACAGTAATTTATTGATAAAACTATATTCTGTCAAACATTTAAGCTGCCACTATATTATTTTTCCAATTTTACCATGCTTTTTATTATATAAATCTGGTTGGTAAAAACTAGCCAACAAAGAAGCTTCTCAGTGGTCGCTCGACCTTCTAGAAATAACCAGATCTCTTTCTTATCTCATCGTACCATATTAAGAAAGTGTATAAAATAAAAGACAGTTTGGTTATGTCTGGAGCGCCGTTGATCAGAGGTCTATTTGATTGGGGATGACCTGTGGCAAATAGACTAAATACCCAAGTGTGTCCCAAGAAAGATATAAATTTCGTTAGTAGACATTGAATACAATATATAAAAGATAAATGTTCCTCTGGGGTTATCGTATATCAAATTGTTGAGTTCTTTCTAAATATTTGTGGAACAGCTAAATCTATTGTATCAAGAAACTAGAAATAATTTCATTGTTTCGAAAACAACAACAACAACAACAACAACAACAACAATAACAACTATATAATGAATTGGAATTTGTGCAAAAGAATCCCTCATTTCTGTTGCATTTTATGTTTATTCTTTAGTGACTCTTATAAAATGTAATGCTGTATGTGAAAAATATTTTCTTTTATAAATGTGTTTCCTTTCTTGAAAGCACATTTTAAAGACTCACACTTGCTGAACAAACAAGGCTCTATGGTACAGATTTGGCTTTTGATAGCATAATTAGACTTATTCTAAAACGAAAATTCCAGTAATTTTGCTGAGTATCAGCATAATTAATCTAGTTATTTCCTTAGCAACAAACCAACCAATTAAATAGCAGTTCTTTTAGCTTGTTAAATTCAGCAAATTTCGTCTTTCATTAGATTTTTTCCCCGCAAAAGTATGCTTGGAACGAAATATTCTGTTCGGTCAGCTTTCTAATCTGCTAAGCCTCTTGTAGAAATTTCCATTACTTGAAATCTTTTTACCTTGAGCAGTTTTGTCAGAGTGTAACTTTCTCTTATATAAACATAACATACTCACAGAGTATGTTATGTAGCCACACTATCTATCACGAAGTCTACAATTTGTGTTCTTGAAATAGCATTTCTATTTTTTTATCTACCTATTTCAACCCGAAACGAAGCTTCCATCAAATCATTGACTGTATTTTTTATCGACTCATAAAAAGTGCTTCATTGGCATTATATTCCTTCCAAAACTGAGAATTTGTTGCTCATATATTTACCATCAATGCGCAAGTTGATTTTTCACTATATGCAATGAAAGAGAGGGAAGTAAGAAAGCCCACAGTCTTTTCAATCAGGTCACAACTGATTAAGCATATTTAGGATTAAACGCATTCCAGCCGTGGCCATCCTGTCTTTTTCTTTGTAAAGGGAACTCCGAACTACATTATCCAACGTGCCTTTTTTTTCAGAACGGTAGGGTGTGATTTGAAGAAAGACTTAGCTGCTATTTCTAGCAAGTCGATTGACCACTTAGAGGCTTTTGTATAGGTGTATCTAGTTAATTAGGTGTATAGTTAAAAGGTGTGAACATGTGTGTGTGTATATATATATATACACATATGTGTGTGTATATATATATATATATATATATATATATATATACACACACATATATATATATATAGTAAAGTTGTTTTATAAAAGCCAGTACAATGCAAGTAAAGTGAAACAAAGATAAAATAAAATAAAATAAAACAAGTTTGCACTTTTACCTTTTACTCAATGTATACAGAAATCGAGGTCATATAGTAACACTGATTATGAATATCAATAATATGGATGAGGAAAAATATATCAGGGTA
Source organism: Muusoctopus leioderma (assembly GCA_027124095.1). Classification (NCBI taxonomy): domain Eukaryota; kingdom Metazoa; phylum Mollusca; class Cephalopoda; order Octopoda; family Octopodidae; genus Muusoctopus; species Muusoctopus leioderma. The sequence continues at coordinate 15,641,958 of JAOPJM010000001.1, forward strand.
GCGTCCTGCATACTGAATATAAATACGGTAAGGTTTGACATATGTAGTATAGTGAGTTATAAATTTTAAATCAACTGAGATAATCCGAGGAATTAGTAGACAAAAACTCCCTCTAGGGGTGTTTAAAATTCAAAAACAACAAGCAAGGAAGATAACTCAAATAAGATGAGTTGACTGACATTTTTGGACGATATAGACAATCCGAATTGGCGTGGATCTGGTCTTTCACACCGGCTGGTGGAAAGCAACAGACATGGTTTTGTTAATCTTTATTCATGTTACTATATGTTACACCTCCATTTTGGCAGCTTTAAAGGATACTAATGAATAAATTCAATTTCTGTCGTGTACGCTCGAAAGGAAACACGAACTGGATGAAAACCTCTTGTCTAATTATATGAATGACAGTGATGCTGAACATTTCGGACCAATAACAATTCAATATTGCTACCGTGTAGGTGTCCCGGGACAATGTGGCGATCTAGCGTCTGAAGACTGGACTTAATCATTTGGGAGAGTCAGAGTGTACCTCTGGTCGACCTTATCGTTGGCTCATCTAGTTTGTTTAGAATCAGATCTCTGGGTTGTATTGCATTAAAATCCGGAAGGAGGTTACACAAATCATTAAATTCGTAGACTTCTAAGTGTATACGATGGCAAAATAACGTTTATTAAAAACTTCTACCCAGTTAAATAATGTAAGGAGGTTATTTTGTCTGTTATGCAAGCATTTGAGTCTAATGCAGGACGAACGTAATGCAAAATTTGATTTTAACAGTATTGCTGTTGCTAAAATTAGTATTGGTAACTGAAAGTTATTCCTAGATTTTATGAATATCTAGAAAACTTTTTTACTAATATTTGCATGAAAACTATCCGAAAAATTGCGTTAGTTCTTATAGTTTGTTGAAAACAATTGTAGAGAAGAAAACCAGATAGACTTAATACGAAGCAAAATCAATATTTTTCAGAAGTTATATTTTCTACTTATTTACATGTCATGTGACAAGTCACATAAACCATATTATCGTATCGGGTAAATTTTATCATACCATGTATTTAAGGTTTTTAATTTATCTGGTTTTTAAATCATGTAACCATTCTTTACATCTTTGATTTCCCAGGGTTATATCTGTTCATCAATATATTGAAAGAAGTAGTACTGTAATGTACGGATAAATATTTGAGCACTAATAACATTCTCTGAAAGTTTTATCATGATTAAAAATGTCCATGCTATGAGTTCCATGGCTTTCACAGGCCCTCCGAAACCAATGAGATTGATGCAGTCAACATTTCTGACTGCTGCAAGTCGACAACTGCTGGAAAGACATGTGCAGAGGGGAAATTCCAGAGGACCAAAGTTCTGGGAAGAAAGGACTGGGCGTGGTAGTTAGTGTGGTACTTGATGTGGTTAGACACAACATGGGTGATGAGAGGATGAGAGACAAGTTCCTGAGTGGAGATGGCACGAGATCAGCCAGTTCCGATGAGCAAAAGCCATTATAGTAGTGATAGAAAAGGCAGAGAGAGGAGACAGCATGTTTGTAGACTAGTGGCTGGAACGTGTCTGTGAATAAATTTGTGTCAATCAGTTGAGTAACCTTTTTCTGGATGTGGTCTAGTATATCTGTGTATAGCATCCTAGATATGGGAGCAGTACTCCATTGTGAGGCTCATCTGAACTTTGTAGAGGGTCAGTAATTGTTGAGAGCTGAAGTATTTCCTAGTGCTAAAGAAAAGGGCAACTCTTTCAGATGCAGTTTTAGCTATGTTAAGGATATGCGTTCGCCAAGAGAGCACCTCGGTGATAGTGAGGCCTAGCATTTGGAGCACTCGAGAAGGCTCCAGTTGCGTGGTGTTCACGTTAACGGGTGTGGGGTAGTATGATGTTTTCTTGATATGAGTAATGTTATTTTTTTGTCATCCCCATTGGAGGAGGATTTCGATGTCTCTGTTCTTGGAATCAGTACTGACGTGTCTAGGCTGCATGTTGATGACGCTTGGGTGAAGAATGTTATGGAGAATGAAGGGTAGTATCATCTGCGTAAAATAATATTCAGAGATAGTATACAGGTGTAATAGATATAAATGGGTATGTTTATGAAAAGTGTTTTTTATCTCCAGGTGTGTTTCAACAAATAATATCATTTTGGTAAAACTATGTTTACTGATATATGCATACATGCATGTATACGAACATTAACGTACATATGTTATACATATTTAGCCACTTAAAAAACTTCACATGTATTTACAAACTGGTCTGTAAATATAACATTCAGTGTACTTTTTCAATGTGTTCGTTCGTCGAGGCAGATTTTTTTTTGCTTTCATTGGAATGAAAAGTAAGGTGGAAGGGAGATGACTGGCTAAACAATCCTGTGACATATAAACATTTTTATCAATAGTTCTAGACACAAAAGTAAACTCTCTTGAGGCATAAAGAAGCACACATTAGAGATAAGTGTATTTTATCAAAATGACTGGTGTTTTATTTTATAAAATACTATTAAGGAAAGAAATAAACCTAAAAGCTGGCGGATATTTGTGAAAAAGATTGCTTGTCGATATAAACAAGTCATGATGAAGTTTCAAACATTACTCTACCATTTCCGGTAAGTAACCAAGCTGGATTAAAATGCTTGCGCAGACACTTAGAATTTTACGAAATTTATTCTAAACAATTCAGTTCGGTTAATTAACTGAGGTGTCAATCCAATTTTAGGAGTTTGTTGTTTCAAGGAATTAGCTGCGAGTTTGCTTTCTAGCAGAAATGTATAACGTAATCGAAATGTTGAACATTGAAAGTTATAAATCTATAGAAGTTATCCATGGTTGGATAACGATGTTATCCATGGTTAGATAACGATGTTATCCATGGTTGGATAACGATGTTATCCATGGTTGGATAACGATGTTAAATGCAGGCATAAAACTCCAAACCTGATAACGTTTCGTTTAATATTAGAGGTTTTTACAGAATCGTTAGAGAGTCTGATAAACTGCATTGCGGTGTTTAGTTCCAGCCCTTTACGTTCTGACTTCAAATTCCACAGAGGTCGACTTTGCCTTTCATCCTTCCGGGGTCGATAAAGTGAGTACCACTCAAGTACTTGGATAGATTTAATCGACTAACTCTCCCTCAAATCTATGGTCTTGTGCCTACGTAAGAAATTGATATTGGAGCTTTTTCAATTATCTCTAGAGAAAAATAACATAACGATGATGATAATGTCGACCCCAACAATGTTTAATGTACTTTCCATAAATATATTTAAATCTTCTAGACATGTCAATTTCACTCCTTATCTCTCAAGTGATTTTTATTTTTACATTACACAAAAACAGTTTTATTCATTTATTTATTTATAGAAAATCAAGCCATCTGTATGTAATTCCTAATAATTTGATCGTTTTCTTAATGCTTTTTCTTTACGAAATAGTTTCCCTGTATTTTGACAATTGTCATCTGTCATTATTCATACAAATAGAGAGCGGTGGATTGGCAGAATCGTTAGGGGCGTCGGACAAAATGCTGTGTGGTATTTTTTCGCCTCTTTACGTTCTACGTTCAAATCCTGCCGAGGTCAACTTTGCCTCTCATCTTTTCGGGTTGATAAAAAAAAGCACCAGTCAAGTACTCGGGTAGATTTAATCAACAGTTCCTCTCCCCTAGGATTTCTGACTTTGTGCCAATGTAAGAAATCATTATTCATACAGCTGCTTGATAAAACCATGAAACATCCATTGAAATTTCATAGAATTTTAGAGGTTATTTAGTCTCCATTTAATGTTTTCATGTTTCTAAGAATTAATTATAGAGAAGACATATTATGTTGTTACTTATAGTCATAAACATATATGTGAACTTCAAATTACCGTCTTCGAGGTATAGAATAAGCATTGAAAAATATCCTCCCCGCGCGATCTTAGTAAGAAAGTTATATTACCTTAATCCCGATAGTCATGTTAATTCTCTTTTTCTGTCCTTTTTACTCACCCTTTCCTACCTCCAAGTTTGTAAATTTAACATCGACCCACAATTCTATTCCTTGTAATCTAATTCCATTATAAGTAATTTGAAGTTCTCTCTCTTTGAACTGAAACAAAAATAAATCAATTAGAAAAACGTTACTGCATAAAATGAATGGGAATCATTTGAAAGGAGAACTTTTTGTCCCTTGCTGAAAACACATTACCGTTTAAAATCATGAGATCTTATCTAAAATCTAGTCCCAAGAGCCGTTAACATGATATAGCATATCACAATAATCAGCAAGTTTAAAGTAGTTTCTAGAAAGCAAACATACATTTGTATTCGTTAATCGCGCCTTCTATTGTGGTTCAGTGATTCAATATTTACAAAGCTTAATATTTTCTAGCTATTATCAAGGAGCTAGGTTACCATAAATCTAAATAATTAAAAAAAAGTAGCGGGTGGCGAGTGTTACACGTCACGTATATGTTCTTAACTATGACAGAAGCAAAATAGACTAGTTAAGAGAAGTTCGGTCGGATTAAATTTTACATTTAAAGCGTTCAGTACTCTAGAGAGAGTCTCACTTCACCTAGTTTGGGCCATTGCATAGCTGGTACTTGTAAAAATATTTATTTATGAATGATCTACTCTATGAAGCGACCCACCCATGTGAGATTTGTTTCTCATCTATTTAAATATTGAGAAATGAGGAAATCCTTAAGCAAGAGAAGTATCACTTCTGACGTTATGGCTTGTACATCCACATGCAATCACGTATACACTTGCTATCATGTGTGTTTCCATTCCATTCATTATAGTTAATGTATAATAAAGATTTAGTTTAGACTTTCGATGCTACTGTAATGTTTTCTAAATTGCGAGTTTTTAAGACTCAAGAGGTATGAAAGAGAACATTGGAGTAATATAAAACTTATAGTTTCTTTAACATTCTACTAAGAATATCTTTAGATATGAAAACTTTCTTAGTAGTAAATCACCTCACACACAGATGTTAAACGAAACCTTGTTGTTATTGTAACACGAGAAACTTGAAAGGGGTGAAAAAAATTCTAAAGGAATACATAAAAAAAAACGATTCAACTTTACCTACGATCTTTGTAAATTGTATTTAGATGTCAAAATGCGTACATTGTCTTCTTTTTCTGTACACTTCCATTTGTTTATTATAGATTGTATATATTTTAAGTTAGGTCGGTGTATATTTCTAGTGATTTGCTGTGTCCTCTTAATTTTACAGTATCATTTATTGTATTTATGTAATGGATGCATGATTCTATATATGTTATGAAGCCTCCACAGGAGTTGTCCCTCTCTATTTTATAGGAGTTTCGTTAGAGATTTGAGAAGTTATATATTGTAGTTGCAAAACTTATATTTGTAGTTTTATCGTTCGACCGGTATTCATGGTAGGGAGTAGTTTGAGTAGGATTTGGCTGCTAGCAGGCTGGTCAACCCCGTAGACATTCCCTTGCTTACTGGCAAACGTTTTCTTAAGTCACTGAACCTACGCAGAGTACATTTAAAATACATTTAGAATCTGTGCTTTCCCAAACGGAGTACTGTAATGATCCTTCGTCTCACCAACTATTCCTTACTTATAACTACTTGATATTCCAACAACTTGTAAAACATACATATATCCTCATACGCAGATGACAACAGAGTTATCTCGTCACACTATTCTTTAAATAAAACTCTGCACAACTATTCCAACTCTACAGTGACCACCTAGAATTTTAGTTCCAAATAAGTAGACTAAATGTATCACCTACAAAATTCATTATTGTTCTCCATTTCTACCAGCAACACCAAAGAACAAACAGAATCAACTATAACTCTAAAAAATATAAAACTACAACACTCACAGGAGATAATAATTGTTTCTGCCATAGGCACAAGGCCAGTTCTTGACTAGTACTTTATTTTATCGACCCCGGAAGGATGAAAGGCAAAGTTGAACTCAGCGGCATTTGAACTCAGAGCGCAGTGAGCCAGAACGAATACTGCAAGGCATTCTGTCTGACACGCTAACGACTCTGGCAATGTGCCGCTCAGTGGATGGTAATACTAGCAATCACATACAACATTCGCAGCAAACGTAGAAGATATAGTGAAGAAATCAAAACGACGCACAATCACACTTAGAGTAACCACAGGCACCCATATGGCCAAATTAAAGAAAGATTATGGCACAGTGTATTAGATCGATCATAGTCTATGTCAGTTCTGTCAGGTTCTCTACTCTCTCCAAAACAACTCGCAACAAACTATAAAAGAAACCCACAAAACAGCACATATTATATCATCACATAGTGCACACAGATCATACCTACACCACCTACACTATTAATCAAAAATACTCAAAAGGAAAAATTAACTCAACATGCGAATGGCACTGTTTATTTCCACATTAAGCACTAACTAACACAGTGTATACCACTACATGTTCAGCCACACCCAAACATCGAAATTACTCTAGAACACCTCAGAACACTACTACACTCATTACAGACAAGCACAAATACCACATGAACATAGATAGCCTCATTAGCCCCAAACAGTACAGGGCTACACACAAAGACAGATGAGTGTATACGAACAGTAACTATAGCGCTCAGACTGAGTCTACCTAGCCATCACCAGAACCTACACTGTGACCACCACTGGAATCTGTCTCCTCAAATCACACGCTCCCGTCTTTAAAAAGGGAAGGACGCACTGGATAATCTAGTTAGAGATATACAAAAAGATGGGATGATCACGACTGGAACGCATTTGATAATAAGTATGCTCGCTAAACAAACCTAACATGGAGCTAAACAAACAACGTGCATACAGAAACTGGACAGTGAAAACAATGCAACATGCCCAGAAGGCCACACTGCACCTCATACGATAAACTACAAGTGCGCAGTGTGATCCTGAACTAGAAGCACTGAAACTGTGGATCACAACCTTCTCCTAAAATATATGATTATTATAACTAGCATAAAAGGAACCAATATTATTCGCTGTTTATTTGAAGGATTTCCAGCTAAAATAAATTAGAAACAATAGTCAAAACGTAAGCAAATTTACGAATAAAAAATGTGTGACATATTTTCCTCTCTATATTTCCTTTTTAACATGTGTGACATAAAACGCCATTAGATAAATACAAATGGGATTCTATTAATATTAGTATTTCATTCTGAT